>ML809517.1:8511-22539 GCA_009831015.1 Picea engelmannii | reverse complement strand
TTATCTTGTGAACGGCTTCTAGTCACTATAGGGGTGCGATTAGGTGGAGGAGGAGTCTTGCGACCACCTCGTGCCATTAATTAAGTTCAGGCCCTCCTTCTAGCGCCATTTGTTGACGGGCGAAACAGTCCGTCCGTCAACTGGGAGAGTGGAACCGGTCTGGGGTTGTCCAATAACCCAAGCCGTTTGGAATGGACCACCCTGACGAGTTTAACGGCTCCGTTGGCTGCTCTAAGGTCTTTTAAGAAAACCAAAGAGAAACTAATCTACACTAACTAATCTAACTAAAACTAAATAAAACAAACTAAACTATCTATTACTAATAAAACTAACTAAAACAATCTAACTAAAACTAAAGAAACTAACTAATTAAAACAAACTAAACTAACTATTATACTAATCATCTTCTTGCGAGGAAAAAATGCTCTGCAACTAGGGTTTCGTTCACCTTTGCAGCCGCGAACTGAGCCCGCACAATGGCCGCCCCGCAGGGACCCCCGAATCGAAGGGAAGGAGAACAACCCAGAGTCACCTACAGCCAGATCACAGCCAATGCAACCTCTGATACTGGAACTAAGCGGCCGGCATTTGAAACGCCTCCCGAAATGCGCGAGCAGCTTCTGGCAGAGGGCACCTTCAAAGACCGAGACATGGACATCGATTCAGCCAAGGAAAAAGTCGTTGCAGGAGGTTCGGCCGCATGGGTGCCGGGGAAATGCATCCCACAGGCACCGCAAGCCCCAAAATACGTGGTCTGCTCACCCCGTATTGAGGAGCAGAAGCAATACATGCGAGACAACGCCTTAGTAGGGAAGTTCTTAGGGCTTTGGCCCTCTGAGCGAGATCTCGTCAAATGGATACAGTACTGGTGGAAACCAAAAGGCCACTATGATTTACAACTGGGCTCAAAGGGCTTCTTCACAATAATCTTTCACAATCTAGAAGATCGGAACCACATCTTCGATGGAGGGCCATACTTCTATAACTCCGCCGGACTATTTCTGAGATTCTGGACAGAAAAGTTCAGCCCAGAGAAAGAAGACTTTGCACATGCACCGGTCTGGATCCGATTATACTCCCTTCCTCAGGAATTTTGACTGGAAGAGGTCCTTGCAGGCATTGGCAATACCATCGGCATATATGTCAAGTCTTCTGAGGCCACTAAGCAAAGGCGCTATACATCATATGCACGAATCTGTGTATATATGAACATAGCTAAGCCGCTCCCAGGTTCAATCACCTTGGAATATCATGACGAAGACTGGTCTCAGACCATCGACTATGAACACATTCCCTTCCGATGCAGGAAATGCCATGAACATGGTCACCTCTTTAGAGAATGCCCACTCAATCAGATCAACAAAGAAGGAACCTCAGAAGGCGGCAAGGACAATGAAGGATTCGTGCAGCAGGCAGGCAAAAGACGGCAGGGAGGAAGGAAGCACACGGCCCAGGTAAACAAAGACCCCTCCACTAGCAATAAATTCACAATTTTACAAGATAAACCAGAGGGCACAGTAACCCCCGCAAATATGAATGCACCTCCTCCAAACAATAAACCTCAGATTGAGAGCCACACCCCTGGGAAAATATCCAAGAATAACAACCAAGACCCATCCCTCGGGCTTGGAACAGGAATCGCCCGCCATGCCAGAGCTAGAAGACGTAGACGAGGAAATGGAGATAGAGGAACATGACCTTGCTGGAGTGGATCTGGGACACCTTGAACATGCCTACCGACATCAAAAGCTCTACACCATACCCAGAGATCAATTAAGGAAAGTGCACAAGATATTTCTCAATTCCTCTGCAGGATCTTCAGCCAGAGCTAGTAAAGCCCTGGGAATCCAGGGAAGCCAGACCAAAAACTCAAGCAAAAGCCAAAAGGAAGAAAAGAAAAGAGGAAGAAAATACACAAACAAGCTCATACAGGAAATAGGGAACTTCATGGTAAACTCAGGGCAGATCCACCTGATCTCGGATAGCTTCCCTCCTCTCCCACCCCCTCCGTCATCATGAAGTTGATCTCATGGAATATCAGAGGCCTTAATGGATGTAGCAAGCAAAATATGCTACGAGAACTGATTATAGTGGAAAACCCAGACGTTCTGATGATACAGGAAACAAAATGCTCCTCGGAGGACATTAATCGACTGCTTCCTTACTGCTGGCGACAGGGGAGAGCGGTCTCAATTGATGCTACAGGCACAGCCGGAGGAGTGGCCATCCTCTGGAACACCAACATGGTTGTAATGGAAAATTTCTACACCACCAGATGGTCCATAATAGCAGAGTATAGACTCATTGGCTCTGACAGGCCCGGCCACCTAACCAATGTATATGGACCGGCCAATCCAAGGGAGAAACAGGCCTTCCTTAGCAGTCTGCATTATCTATCCAGCCTTACCACATATGATAGATGGACTATTGGGGGCGATTTTAACATCATTCGCAGCCTAGAGGAGAAAAAAGGGGGATCGAGGCGCTTGGATCAAGACTCCAGTGCTTTCAACAATCTGATAGATGACCTCAATCTCATAGATTTGGAAACCGGCAATGGCACTCACACCTGGACAAACAGAAGAATGGGGCTACACCAAATCGCATGCAAATTGGATCGCTTCCTCCTGTCGGAGCCTTTGATTCTGGATGGCACTGTTATGGAATCCACCATCCTAAATTACCCAGGTTCTGATCATTGGCCCATACAATTATGGGTGGATGTCTCAGCAACTCCTGGAAAGAGACCTTTCAGATTTGAACAGTTCTGGCTAGACCATCCAGACTTGAAGGCAAACATTCAGGACTGGTGGCGGTAGGCAGAGATTTCTCAAGGCTCCAAAATGTACCGTTTCCAGCAGAAGTTAAAGAATCTCAAGCAAACACTCAAGCTCTGGAATAGGCAAACTTTTGGGAACATCTTTGACTCACAAAAATAGCTATCACAGCAAATGAGTGAGATTCAACATCAGATTCGGGAGCAGGGGCTCATGGATGAGCTAAAATCACAGGAACTCGAGATAGCCCAACAAATAGCAGAAAGAAAAAGACAGGAAGAGATACTGTGGAGGCAGAAGTCACGAGTCCAATGGCTTAAGGAGGGAGAACGCAACACCAAATTCTTCCACCGAACTGTCATCCAGCGAAGGCATTGCAACAGGATTACACATCTCGTATCGGATGCAGGAGAAACACTCCACTCTCATGCTGACTTGGAAACAAATTTGGTTGATTATTTTCAAGATCTTCTCACAGAGCCCATAGGCGATAGGCAGGCAGCAATCAACAAGGTTACTAGGAACATACCCTCGCTGGTAACCCAGGAGTAAAACGTTGCTCTTCTCCGCCCCTTCACCCTCGAGGAAGTGGATCAAGCGATGCAAGATACCCCCAAATGCAAAGCCCCGAGCCCTGATGGCTTCACCAGCGATTTCTTCCACTCTTGCTGGCAGATGATAAGAACTGAAGTTTGGGAAATTCTGGAGGAATCCAGAATCACAGGAAAAGTCCTCCAAGCGCTCAATGCCACTTTTCTTACCTTAGTTCCAAAAGAGGGGCAGTCACACCGAGCCACGCAATACCGGCCAATTGCTCTGTGCAATGTGATTTACAAACTCCTCACAAAAGTGATAACCCGAAGACTCAAGCCAATCCTGCCAACAATAATCTCTTCAGAACAATCTGGATATGTGGAGGGCTGGCAGATCCTGGACAACATCATTTTAGCCCATGAAGTCATTCACTCACTGCAGAAAACCAAAACCCCAGGTATGCTTCTCAAGCTGGACCTCTCTAAAGCTTTTGACAAAATAAGCTGGGATTTTATGCGGGCAATGCTCCTAGCTTTTGGTTTCCACCAAACCTGGGTAACCTGGATTATAAATCTAACCTCTTTAGCTTTCTTCTCCCTGCTTATCAACGGTGTACCCTCCAGACCTTTCTCCCCCTCCAGAGGAATCAGACAGGGCGATCCCCTCTCCCCCTTTCTCTTCATTATTATGGTCGAAGGGCTCAGTCGGTCCATCCATGCTGCTATAGAACAGAACCTTATGACAGGCTTACCCCTGCATGCAATCTCACCTCCTCTCTCTCATAGTCAGTTTGTGGATGATACGCTCTTAATGGGAAGACCTACAGTTCGAGAAGCTAGCTCCATCCAGGAGATACTTCAAACCTTCTCTGAGGCCTCCGGACTGGACTGTAACAAGGACAAATCCCAAATCTTCTTTTTCAATACGCCTCCTCCAATCCAAAGGCATATCTCAGATCTTCTCGGCTTCACAAGAAGCTCCCTTCCGTCCAAATACCTTGGCTTACCCTTAATTGACAAGGCCCTCATAAACTCCTCCTGGGAGCACCTCCTAACCTCGTTTTCCAAAAGATTATCCTCCTGGACCTTTAGAGCCTTAAACCTTCCAAGTCGTCTAATTCTGCTCAAAGTTGTTCTTCAAGCTCTCTCGATTTATGCTTTTTCAGCGCTAGCTGCCCCTAAATTCGTTCTCACCCACCTCAAAAATCTTCAAAGGAATTTCATCTGGCAGGGCCTCAACAAGGAGAAGAAAATAGCTTTAGTCAGCTGGGAAAAACTCTGTCTTCCCAAACTACAAGGAGGATTGGGGGTAAGGGACCCCTCTATTATGAACAAGGTTCTCAGTGCCAAAATTTGGTGGCGCTGGCTAAAATACCCCGGAGATCTTTGGGCCAGACTGTGGAGGAAGAAATACACCCCCACTACAGCGGAAAAAAACCTCATCAGATGGAATGGAGACAACTCGGGCTCTCTAATCTGGACAGCAGCCAAGAAAAATAGACAGTTGGTTACACAGCATGCTTTCTGGGAAATAGGAGATGGGAAAACGGCTCTGTTCTGGCAGGATTCCTGGCAGCAATGGCCTGTCCTGAGCACTGAGGAATGGGCCCGCGATATCTGCACCCAGACAACAAGGATGGGCCTGACTCGAGTGGCGGATTACTGGCAGGACAACCCCACTGAGCACACATGGCGATGTTGGCATAGTGACAGGATAAGCAGTAATCTAGGAGAGCATTACGACTGTTCCCCCCTCCAAGAGGAATTGACTAAAAGAAGAATACCTATACAAGCTG
The DNA here is from genome assembly GCA_009831015.1 of Picea engelmannii. Lineage (NCBI taxonomy): Eukaryota > Viridiplantae > Streptophyta > Pinopsida > Pinales > Pinaceae > Picea > Picea engelmannii. The sequence continues at coordinate 17,433 of ML809517.1, read as the reverse complement.
GGGAAGATACTCTTCGTTGGGGCTACCAACCACAAGGATTCTTTAGCATGAGGGAAGCCTATCAGCTAAAATCCCGGTCAAACCCTCCCCCTGACTTGGAAATCTGGGGAAAGATATGGAATCTAAGGCACTGGCCGAAAATTACGCTCTTCCTCTGGCTGGTCTCCCACTCAAGCATTTTGACTTGGGACAATCTCCTGAAAAGAGGTTTTGTGGGACCTCCTTGTGTATTCTAGGTGGAGAGGTAGAGGAGACCATGAATCACCTCCTCAATACTTGCCCATACACAGCCCAGCTCTGGGATCAGGCAGCAATTACCATGCGTACTTCAGATCGGATCAGGGATTGCATTCGAGCGACCATCACGAATTGGAGAGATCAGGCTTTCCAATCCCCTATCCTTAATCGAATTTGGCATCTCCTACCTGGCTTCATCCTCTGGCAAACGTGGAAAGAACGAAACCGAAGAATTTTCAGAAACACCTCACTCACTTGGCAACAGTGCTGGAGCTTTTGTTACCGCAACATCATTGAAACTATCCACCTCGGGAATTGGTCGGAAGCCGACTCTGCTTGCTCTCCCTCGGAACTCACCTTACTCCGTCACTGGACTCCCCTTCCTGCTCCTCAAGCCGGCCTGCCCCCCCCCTCTCCTGCCAACCCTTTGAGAAGCCTCTCCTTCTGGTCCCCACCTCCTCAAGACTTTGTTAAGCTCAATTTCGACGGAGCCTCTAAAGGCAACCCAGGCGCTGCAGGGTACGGGGTGGTCTTTCGTAATCACCACGAGCACATCCTAGACTTAGTGGAAGGATCCCTTGGGCACTCGACAAATAATGTAGCGGAGCTGTGGGGACTTGTCAAGGGACTGCAACAAGCCATCAAAAGTAATTACACCAAGGTAATTGCTGAGGGAGACTCTCAAGTTATCGTTAGCTTGTTGAAGCGCATCTTAAGTGGAGCAAAACCAGATAGTATATCGCCCAGCTGGAGACTATCCCATGGCCTACAAATCATCGCCAGTCTACTCAATCCAAATCTGGTCATCATCCCCACACACGTCCGCAGGAAGGCAAATCAAGTGGTCGATGAACTCGCCAACTTAGGTGTCAACTGGAGAGGCCCAGACCTTCACTGCAATGCAGCTCAGGATCGGAATCACCCTATTCTACAGCAGTGTATTCGCAAATCTGGAATGGTAGATACCTCCCCGGATGGGGTGTCAGACGGGCTATCGTGGCAGGAGGCGGATGAGGGTACTGGGCGCCGTGGTATGGAGACACATGTTGGGCATGGGCCACAGCCAGTCACACCACCTGGTATTTAAACGCGTTAATGTTGATATGAGCTTCATTTATGCAGGAGTCCTTTTGTTGCAAGCTCGAATGCGTTGGGTTATAATGGCGACGGTTAACTTAAGTCTGCTGATAGTCGGGCTCATCCTGCCGAAGCCGGATTGTCACCCTGCTCTTCTCCTCTGGTGTGAACGCGACCCCATCCTCCCCCGGTGCTCGTCGACCTTTGCTCTTCCTGCAATTCGCCTTGACTGCTATATGACGAGGCCAAGAGGCATACCATGGCGGGGTGCGCCATGGAAGCCTCGACGACCCTTGCTTTCTCCTCCAGACACATCCTTCGACGATTCCCCTCATCGCCTTCAGTCAGTCTCCTCCCCGGTAAACCTGCAACCTCAGCAATTTGGCTCCATGGAAATCATTCTGACTACTTCAATTACACTTCTTCGGCTCCTCCATGATCCCAGGCCATCCCAAACTCCTGCTAGCAACTTCGGCCGCGGCCAGGCCTATCAGAGAAGACCCAGTCCACCAGCACCCGATAGCCAAGCCTCCTTCGATAGAGCGCAGTTCCGGGACAATTTAGCCACACTGTACACCCTGGTATTTGAGCTTCGGCATGAGGTAGCAGACTTGCATTACCGTGTGGAAGCCATGGAAATTAAGGTGGCAAACTTTCTCCAAATTCTGGCATCCATGCACGATGCCTTGTTCCCGGATTCTGAGGAAGAGTCCACAGAGGGAGACCCCGAAGTCGATGGAGATGAAGATCAGAATACTGTGACGAGCCCACCAGGCAAGAGCAGGGAGGAGGAGATGCAAGAGGACAACGCCAAGGTAGCTGAGCGCAACCAGGAGAATGTCGAGCATTGGAGCGACGGGACAGCGTACATCGAGGAAGAGCCTTGGTCCGGCGACCCTCCAGCCACTTGGCTAAGCTACCAGCCAGGTGTCTAAATTTACTATGTCTAGCTATCCAGGTGTCTAAGTGTCTAGGTTCAATATGTATGTCAAAGACAAGTTATGTTATCTTTTTTAATTCTGCTCATGACTTAATAGTCCAACGCTTAGCGGGTCGGCTGGACTGGTTTCCTCCTAGATGGGGCAGTCCAGTAACTGCGGCCCGGATAACTCTGTATGTTGAACTAGTTTTTTGGAAGCTTCTAATATAGTTACACTCTTATTTACAAAAAAAAAAAACTATTATACTAATCTACTTAAAACAAACTACTAAATAAACTAAAACTAAATATAACTACTCTAACTATTCTATTATACAATCTACTAATTACTAGTTTAATAACTCAAATCGACTATCTAATTATCAGCTGCAATATTCCTTATTAACAAATGTACATTATTAACAATCTATATATTTAATTAAAACCTGCAAAACTCAATTGATTACTGCCCTAAGACAGCAAGATATGTTTTTTTTTTTTTTTTTTATATTTTGTGAAAAAGAAACGAAACTACTAAAATTAAACAATCTAATATAAATCTAATTAAAACTATTTCTAAACTAAACTACTTAATGAAAATAGCAAAGAAAAGATTAGTTAACCTGAAAACGCTCCTAATTTGTCCTATGTATGATGACTCTGAAGCTGGTCGGAGGAAGTAAACTCGCACCGGATTGGTTCAATAGCTTCTCGTAAACGATCAGCTGAGCTGCTCTTCGAGTTGGTTTATAAGACAAACAAGACATAAAAATATCATAACAACTATAAGATATATAAATCTCTGCAAAAGGGAAACCTGTTATGCAAAAATCTATATTATTTAATTCAACTCATGAAGAAGATAAACCTATCATTCACAAACTGAACTAAAAATTGTTATGTATTTTCATACAATTGGAAGAAACCAGATATGGATTACAGTGATTAAAATTATATCATTTGCACATGATCTAGATAGCTAAAGTAGTCATAAATCATAGACAAAGTGATATACAAAACATGAAACAGATTGTTGATATATTGAGAAGCTAAAGCCGTGACAAAACATCAATTTTGCTTCAGTCTGAATTAAAACTCCATATCCTTGTTCTCCCACGAATGAGGATGTCCATTATTACAAAAATCATGGGTTTATATAAGTCTCTCCACAGGGTAAAACATCCCTGTGGATAATTATCAAACAGTTTCACATAATCAGGGAAAAATCCCAAAATCTACTAAACTAAGCAATCTAAAATGCAAGTGAAATCTTTGAGATATCCTCCAACTGCTCATAAACTCAACTGCAATTCGAATTTACCTGCAATAGGACACAAATATCAAATTAGAAGGATATTTTAGTAACAAAATACAAAAAAAACGATCCTACAGACTTAGCTACAGAATCATCTGATTCTGTAGCTAGTCTAAAATAGCATATAGAATCAGATAGAAATCAAATGAAATCCTTTTAAAACAATCCAATTTAATTTGTTTTCAATAAACATCAAAATCGAATTACTAATGGCTCAAGCAAATGTATCATTCAAATCAAACCAAATCGAAAAGAATGCAATCGAAATAGGATAAGAATACTCTGTTTTTAGTTGCCATTAAATCGGGTCAAATAATAACCACACTGTTTCATATCCAAATGCAATTACAAGTAAATCGCATTGCATCCAAAATCGATTAGTTATAATCGAACTCAATCATAATCGATTGATTACTGTTGTGCATAAAATTCATATTGTTTTAATCAAATATCAAACTGTTACGATTATGGTCAAAACAAAACATGCACAACAGTATCCATAAACTCTGCCAATGTCTTTGGTCGCATGAGTGTCATACAGTTAACAGATATGACCAAAATAATGATCGTAATCATCATTGACTCGTTATAGTCACAGCAATAGATATCATTCAACCAAGTGTAAAAATAGGTAAATTGCTTTGATTGTATTCGATGAAATCATACTCGAGGAGTATCGACCCAACGAATTCGTTATTGATCATCACACAGTCAACAGACATAATCGAAAATAGTGATCATAACCACCAAAAGCGGTGATAACCATAACTGGGTAACAATCAGAACAAATCGTAACCGAGTCAGATATACAACAGATCGTAATCTTGCTTCCATTCCCAATTTAACTTTAAACAGTATGCTTGTTGAAATATGGATCGGGCTGATAACACAGTCAAACAATGTGAATCGAACAGCTTGCACTTTAGTGATGCATTAACATAATGACGTTCGGATTGATCGAAATAGACATGAAATATTCCATTTAATCATTATGCCAACCATATTGTATAGAGTACAACAAATTCAAATCGAGTCATTGACTGTGTTCAATATTAGAATACCAGAAACGACTTGTGTTTAGTAAATATCAACAACTTCAACAGAGCATTCAATTGAAGCCAAAACAAATCAAATCTATCTCGAGATCACTCGAATCAAAGCCAAATCCAATCAAACTCAAACAATAATGAAAATTGATTTATCAAAACAACATTATATACAATAGTGCATGCTTGTGTTGACAGAGCAAATCCACGGTGTAAACAGGGTTTATGAATTTGTCGTATAAATAGGTGAAAGTCATACCAGTGAGGTTGATCTAGCTACGCCAATCTTGAATTGACGAATGTTGTTTCCGACTCCACGTTCTAGAACAAAATCGAACCTGTTGTTCGCTGCTTCTTGTCAGTGGATGGAATCTTACCCTGTTGACTAGATAGCCTCGCAACTTGATCCTCCAGATCGTGAATTCTGGATTGCAGCATTGGAACATCAATGTAATACCTTTCCAGCCATGCACCACACTGATCACACGGTGGAGCAGCTAGTCGAGATAGAACAGGAGGGGGTTTCGACGAGTCACCAGGGGTTTCACAGGGCATTTTAATGCCGGGGTAATTTGGATCATCTCGTAAACAAGGTGGTAGGTTTTTGACAAAATCATATGCGGTTTTATCACGCAGATCTTAAGAATAGGGATACTCACTGGCTAGGAAACGTTCAATTTCCGAGTCAGAATCTTCACTGAGCACAATAGGGTCAGGGTTGACAGGTGCTTTTGGTTTGTTTCTTGCCATGCGGGAGATTAACCGAGCGTTCTTATTGCCTTTAGAATTGGCAATGGGTTTGGTCTTGGGATTTTTAGCCACAGGTTTAACATTCTCCACAACCTCGGTGACAGAATTGGGTAGGTCAATAGGTTGCTCGGGAAGGGGTTTGGGTAGCAGAGCACTGTAAGGGACAGGGGGTACCGACTTGGTTTCGCTCACCACAGGTTTATCAACCTGTGGTGGGCTTGACTCATAAAAATTATTGTGTTTAAGAAAATCATTCCAACAGTCTCGACGTAACCCCAAATGACAAACCACAAGCATTTTGATTAACCCAAAATGAAATAGGTTGTTCTCGGCCTGGTTTCGTTTATACCTTTTGGACATTTTAAACAGACTCCTATGCAAGTAGAAAGGCATATTAAGTTCATAGCCTATGAAAACTATAAGTAGCCGAAGGTGATACAGGAAAACGAAACCATACCTTCCCTTGCAGGTAATGAACTGCTTGATTACCATTAGCAAGTCGTACCAGTGCTGCTTAAGCATGTTTGCAGGCAAACCCTTGTCACAAGAGTTCACTCTTCGTGACTGAAAGAGTAATGTCCACGGGACATCCTCCACTTTACAATTTTTCTACCATCTCTGTCCGACAACAGGCAGACCGGTGGCTAGACTGAGAAATCTCTCATCAATTTCCAACTGCACATCCCCAATTTTGGCTCGGCAGCCATCGAAGGTTAACGAAAATTGTCGAGCCACGCTAGGGTTATAACCATCAAACTTTCGGATGAACGGGAGCCATCTGAATTCCTCAAGGTCACTGTAAGCGCTATCAAACATTAACAAAGCCTGGCAGCCATTAGGTTCAGCCCTCACGACTGGCGCCATGGCTCGGGCTCATGGTAGGGTTCGGATTGAACACACAGGAGCAAAATCGTTTTGGCTAACAGCTGCAAGCGCTCAAAGGGGAATGAATCAATATGCGCGTGCGAAGGTGGTGGGTTAGTTCACTGCCATGCAAAACATTAATGGCGCAGTACCATCCCTGTTCAATCAATCATAAAAAATATTAACATTATTCGGCCAACCCAAGGTTTAAATGGTGGACAATTATATCATCGTGCAAATGTATAGTTTGATTGCTCAACGTAAAATCAAAACCATGTAATAATTCAAACCAATGTTATTGCAAAAACCAAAATTTTGACCAACGCACCATGTGTATAACTCCAAACATTGCCATTCAATATGAAATAAAACTCATGCGCTTGCTACAAAATATAATGTTTTGATCAAAGTTTTTCAAAACAAGGTGATAATAGACAAATCGATTAAGCCAAAAGCTTTAAAATCATAAGGATCACATTATATAAAAACCTTTATTCCACCATCACCCTTATATAATCAAGTATAAATCATGAATTTGCATGCTCAAAGCCTTAATTAAATCAAAGTCAAGTTGCGCAATCAAAACGATGATAGGCAAATGGACATAGTTTTGAAAATAAACCAAAGGTAAGTACCAATCAGCATATCAATGAGCAGACCACGACAATTCAAATAACAATGGAGGATTTTTCACGCTTTCAGTCGTGAAAACTAAATTGCAAATGTCGCTTGAAATGAAAACATCGTCTCTTTCCAAGATGCGACAGAAATTTGAAGTTCAAGAGACATAGGTGTAGGCAGCTTTTTAGGGCAATTAAAAAAAAATGAATTGGCTGCCAACAGGCCCCCACATTTCATGGAACTGTCATTAGCAATCATGATTTGAAAATTGTTGACTGCACGGATATAGCACATGGTTTCTTGGGCAATGCGGCGATGAATAAAATTAGTGGTGTTTCCACGGTTGACTAGGATAATGACTTCCCTACGCTTGATATAACCAATTAACTTAAGGGTTTGGAGAGGAGAGATATCGTTGAGGGCATTCAATGAGATAAGAAGTTCAACTTCTAGTGGATCAGAGGGTGTGGTATGATCATCTGCTTGGGGTAGATCTTCAAAATGGGAAACATCGACATCCTCTTCAGAAAATTCCTTATTAATGGCCATAAAAAAAAAATCTTCGTGCACTTGTGCCCCGAATTTTTTTTTCATCACAGTTATAGCAAAGACTCTTGAGTTAGCGTTCAGTCATTTCTTCCCTGGTTAATTTGTGGATCTTAAGAGGAGGGGATTTAGGGGTGGGATTTGTGGGTCGAGAGCAGGGAATAAAGGATGGTTTTCTATTTTGGGAAAAGACTACATGTTGTGCTTTCTTGGTGCAGTGAGTAGATTCAAGCCAAGTCTGGGGGAGATCCATTAGAACATGGGCTCGGATGTCATACTTAAGGCCACTAATACAGCATTCACAGAATAAGGTATCGGACATGTCTTCCATTCGGAAAGCCAATTTCTCAAAAGCAACGATATATTCACCCATTGTACCAGACTATTCAAGTTTGGTCAAATGGCCCAAATGATGTGTGTCAGTGTCAAAACATTCATAAAGGTCTACAATAAATTGGGTCCAAGCAATATGCCGTTGGCGTGAATTTTTATGCCATTTATAGCATGCAGGATCCAAACAAAGGACACGGATATGAAGTTTGGTCAAATCATTAGTAATTCCATGCAAGGAGAAATAATATTCCATTTGAGTGACCCAACCCATGGGATCCGAGCCATCAGATTTATTCACCTCAACTTTGGGAAGACACATTTCACGATCAAGGGGGTTGGAATTAAAGGCCATGGTATGGGAGGAATTGGTGCCTTGAGGGTGTGAAGGTTGTTTAGAGGAGGTAGGGCCCCATAATTGACTCATCCAATTTTCTTCTCTTCAGAAAAGGTTGTGAAGTTGTTAGAGAGGGAGTCAAATCGAGCAGTGAGGGTATCAATTTTGGAATTGAGGGTAACAACATTGAAATTGATGTTCTTGATGTCAGTCTTGTTTTGGATGTTGTCATTTTATAAGGCAAGGATGCGGTTGTTAACTTATTGGTTGTAAGTGTGGACCATTTGGGAGGTAAGTGGGAAAGAAGTGGGCTTATGGATCTGCACAGAAAGGGGTTATGGGTGAGGGGTACCACTACGATTAGTGCAAAGAGAGGAATTCAATGGAATAGGTCCCAAATAAGGATGTTGGGGAGGGTGCGTGGGTCCATGAAAAAAAAAGGCTTATAAGTGATGGGTACTACTACGATTAGTGCGAAGAGAGGAATCCAGTGGGATAGGTCCCAAATAAGGGTGTTGACGGGACAACTATACTTTTTTTACTCATGTAGAGTTATACTCTGGTTTGAATAATATTGCAGTGACAGAATGACCATATTTTTAATAGCTAAAATTGTGTAGTAATTTCGCAACCTGGATGCAAGAGGCAAGGTTATGCTGCAAAAATTCCCCCCTGTTTTTGTTCGTTTCTATTTCGGTAGCAAGGGTTAGGGTTTTGATGGTTCCTACGGATAAGGTTTTTCCATGTGCTATATCTCTCTGATATACTGATAGGGTCCAATAGTAGTACTTGACCCAATATCTCAAGGCTCTAACTAAGGAGTCTCAACCATACCTTTAGCCATACAACACGATTACCAATGTATGCGAGAGTAGTCTTC
>ML809516.1:66178-83176 GCA_009831015.1 Picea engelmannii | reverse complement strand
TTATTCTAAAAATGATTCACCCAAATTCTATAGGATAAAATCATTTTACCTTAAAAATCGCCAAAATTTTATACAAATTATATAAAATCCTTAGAAATTTGAATATTTTTACAAAAATATCGCCAAACATTTATAGTTGTCATATGAAGGATTAGTAATATTCACCAAGGTTTCTACATTTAAAAATACATTTTCATTGTTAAAATCATCCCTAGTTGGTACATGGTTTATGGTACATGTTGTGGTACAATTTGATGCATGGTTGATGCATTGTAGAGGTTTGCTATATGGTATGGTACATGCACATATCTTGTGATGGTATGTTGGTGATCTTGGTGCATACTTGGTAGAGGCATGTGTTGTTGATGCTAAGAATATGGTTTGAGATATGATATTGGTGATCTTTCCATGAGTTGCATGTAGATGGGAGTGGATTTGGTTTCGTGGATGAGACAGTGACATGTTGGACAAGTTGATGTGACTGTGACAATAATAATGACAGTGGAAGTGACAAATTTTGTGGAAGTGATAGTGGAAGAATCCATGAAAATTGGTCTACATTCACATTTTAGGGTAGAAGGAAATGAAAAGAAAAGGTGGTTGCATCCTCCTTTCGATTGGAGTGGAAGAATCAGGGAGTTGGAGCTTCGTTAAGGTTGGAGCCTAAGAGCTAGGTGGTTGGATCCATGTCCTGGTTGGAGCCATAGAACTCAAGGGGTTGTAGCCTACTTCTGACTAGATCCATAGAATTCAAGGAGTTGTAGATTCCTTCAGGTTGTAGCCTAAGAATATGGGGTTGGAACCTAAGAATAGGGGGTTGGAACCTCCTTCCAGTTGCACCTGGAAAATTTTCAAGTTGGTGCTTCCTATGAATGAATTCTTGATATGTATATAAGAAATAATTTTGTGGTTTTCTCCCATTTGGATTTCCACGTAAAAACCAGTGTACTATTTTCTTGATGTGATGTTCACGTGATGTTTCTTATGTTTACATGCTTATGATATATATATTGGATGCATTCATAGATGATACATTGATGATAAACTAATGAACACTATTGGTAAAAGTTAAAGAATACATATTGTGGTTAAAAGTGGTATAATTGCTCATTATTGATTCATCCCCCTCTTAGTAATCCAAAAATTGGTATCAGAGAGGGTTCCTTTAGGAGAAAATTTAACCACTAGAAGGAGATCATGGAATATAATGAGAATGGATTACCAATCTTTAATAGTAACGATGGTGTAGAGTATGAGATGTGGAGCATAAGGACATGAACCTTTTTAAAGGAACAATGATATGATATTTGGTATTCAGTTGTCAAAGGATATAATGATACCAATAACGAAAAGACTGAAACCATGAAGGAATTGAAGAAGAATAATAAAATAGCAATGGATTTCATCTGGGAAGGATTATCTAATATGTTAAGAGAAAAGGTTGGAAAGTGTTCATCAACTAAAGAACTTTGGGATAAGCTACATGATATATATTTTTCTCCCATCACAGAGTTAGAGTTTGATAAATAATATACAGGTACAAAACAGGAAGAAATATATTCATCATGTCAGAGAGATTCAAAAGAGGAAGAGTGTGAAGTCACAGAAGCCAACATAGATGAGTTCTTTTTCTTTAATTGTGAAGAGCGCGAACATCTTGAAATTGAATTCCCTTACTTGAATATTTAAAATGATGAAATAGAATAAAATACTGATATTGAAAAGGTAGACCTGATTAGTGCTTTAGATTAACTAAAGAATAAAGAGAAGAAAATAAGTCACTCAATATAGAGTTGATGAAGAAAAAGGAAAGTGTTTGAAGTTTCAAAGAATCCTAGCAAGTTATTGAGAACTTAAGAGCTTAGCTAGAAGAAGCCAGAAATATCAACGAAAATATCGAAGTTCAAAAGCCATTTTTGGAAGCCAACTTAGCAGTACAAAAGGAAGAAGATGAAAAGAGAGAGAAGATATTTATAGATCATCTCAAGGAAAGAACTAAAAATTAGAACCAGCTTGAGGCAGAGTTTGGTCAAGAAGAGAGAATACTTGAAGAAGAAATATTTACATTGAAGATCCAACTTGAAGAAGAAAAGATAATAGAAGATGTAACGTACCTGGGATGCCAAGCCGGGGCATGATACTTCAAAGAAATTTCTTTGTTCAATATTTTATACCAATTTGTAACATATTGAGCTAGCCATGCTAGGTCATACCACATAAAATAAATACAAAACAAAACTACTCACTCTGTTCTGATAATCAAAATTATCCATAGCCATGTATAGACTTGTTGGGCTATGGCAGACAGAGTTCTTTATGGAACATCATACATATAAAATTAAAAAACTAATATGAATTATACTAATACATAAATTAAATGTAGAAATCGTAGCAAAACATACATGCAACAACACATGTCATTCTTATAAATATAAAGACATGTAAAGGATAGACAACATACAAATTAACATAGAGATGGTACTTATATTTTTATGAGAATACCACCAATTGCATTCATACCTTCCATGAACCTCCCATACTTAGACCATGCTGCTCCAAGCTATCAACAGTGGGCCACCCTCAAGCTGGGACTAAAATCCACCCAGAGTAAAGGGAGTCCTAGGCTAGGATGAGACTACGAAAAGCAGCACAATGCAACAGGAAGGATTCCCTCCAAAGAGCCTACTTACTCCCACCGCTCATAAAATATCATTCCCCACATGCCTCTCCCATCACAGGAATATACACCTTCATTGTTCCACAATCCATAGACTACTCCACTTCCCTTCCAGGGCATCAAAAACAGATCAGATCGAGAATTCTCAGAGCTTTGTAGCTACTGTTGGACTCCCTCTAGGAGAAATCACTTCCCCAACAATCCACGGTCTTGACAACCCAACTCTTCAAAACCACAGACTTGAAAACTTGCTTTTTTTTCCATCTCCTAAGTCAAATGGGTAACCACAGTAGAAAAATTGAGTATGGGATCTGTTAATGATAGAAAGCCACACTAGTCCAGAGAAAAATGTGGGTAGAAACAACAAAATGTTTAGGGTGTTATCATTTGTATTGTGATTCATAGGAAAAATGGGTTAGCTTCATGGGTTTGCAGGTTTTAGAGGTTGCATAGGTCAATGATGGAGGAAATGGTTGGTTCTCAGAATGCTCAGTCTAAGTGTGTGTGTGAGTGGGGAGCATGGAAAGAATGGATAGTGAACACCCACAATGATGAATTTTATCCCATAAAAATGCATGTGCCCAGGTTGACACATGGATCTCTTGGGAGCTTGTCCCTCTCCACTTGGATTTTGTTCCTTTCCCCAAAGGAAATTAGGATAACATGGTTTATTTCCCAAAACTTAGTGTTTTTAGGAAAATATAATATAATATCCCCTTGGCAATAAGCCTTCTAGATTATCCCTTTTTCCCAGCCTCTCAACTCCATCCCTTTCCCTACATAGTGGAGCTTAGTCTCCCATAACCCTTTCTTCATGGTTAGTCTACACGCAAGGATGTAATTATATTAATGATGTGAGTATTTTGATATACAAAATCAAGCTCAGTTTCCTTATCATGTAGGCTCTCCGGCCTAATAAACACATAATCCTTCCATCTTATAAACACTTGTCTCACCATCCTATAAAGATAATTACAATTCAGTAGGGGCTTGACCTTGAAGTATTACAGAAGAAGTCATGAAGTCTCAGATGATGAAGAAAGAAGAAGAGGTGGAGAATCTTGAAGAAGAATTTGTCATGTTAAGAGAAATCATTGTCAAGCTCAACACAAATGTTGAAGAGAAAGAAACATCCACATCATCAGTTGAATAGAATCCCTCCAGGTTTCCATAAAGGAACAATGAAGAGAATCCAAAGAATTATGTAAAAGTCATTAAAGATTCAATAAATAAGTAATAATGCAATCCCTTTAAGAAGAACATTCCACAAATGAAAAATACTCGAGAAGAATACTACAGAAGAAGATCCTCCACGTTCAAGCCACAAATAAGCCTCAATCATGAGCATGATCAACCAAGGAAAGAATTCAAAAGGACTACACAAAAAACAAGATCATTCACTCACATGTATGAAAATTTATTTTATGGTCATTGTTTTTATTGTAATAACTTTGGGCATAAGGTTGTGGATTGCAGGTCTTATGGAAGAAATGTTTAAGAAATAAATTCTTATGTGGCCCCAAATAACATTGAGTGCTACAAATGCCACAACTATGGTCATATATATTGAAATTGTAGAATCATGACAGTGCCATCCATGAAGAAAGAAACATATATCAAATAAACTAAGATTTGGAAAAGAAAATAACAAGAAAAAAAGAAAGTGAAAGAAGAACAGGTGAATAAATACCAGGTCCCAGAGATTGCAGGATTTGTAGTAGTAGGAGAAAGAAAAGAAGAATAGGTTCAAGATATTGTACTTTCATAAACTGTAGTGTGATATCAATCCATAGATAGAAAGGAAGAATTCAAAGTTCAGAGATATGATGAGTCCATAGATGAAGAGAAAGATGACTCTACATCAAATAAGGTATTCTTCTTAGCCATTCTGCTTGAAGAATCCAAACAAATATGACTGTTGAACAAGGGGAGTCTATGCAATAGCTGAGACAGATCAAAGATCCATCCTTAGTGGAACTTACAGGGTTTGAGGAGAAAAATTTAGATCAGTTAGAGAGAAGAAGTAAAAAATGATAGATTGATTGACTCAGAAAGAAGTATTCCCACACAAGTGTTAGTTGGCAGTTGCACATGTAGACATTTATGATCATATTCAGGAAGAGATATCCTCAGTACAGGTTGTTCCAAACATGAAAATTTTGATGAGAAGATAGATCATATTAGTAGACATATTTGATTCGTAGTAGTCTCTGTACAATGACATATGGGTTAGCATTGTGGAAAGTTGAGTAGCAAAGATATGGAAAATTTGTGACATATGTATTGAGCACTCAACACACCCTAAAAAACTTATGTCAAATTTTACTTTTTGGGTACCACTTGATCTTTTGCACTGTCTAATTCTACTTTAGTATGAAAATGCCTCCTTTTCTTGTCACTTATGTTTCTCATTTAAGTCTCTCAAAGTCTTCTTGAGCATGAAAAAACACATAACTTGAAAGACTAACACTTAACTAAAGAATCGACAGTCAAGACTTCTCCCCGACACACTTAAGAAATCCGACATCGGAAAAGATAAAGCATGAAAGGAGACCACTCAAGAGAATCGAGGTCGTTGAGCGTTGATCTTCATTAGCATCGACAAACAAAATTTTTTCTTCCACAACAACCATCACTCAAGGATATCACCGACGGTCGATCCCTTTCAACGTTGGTAAAAGGTGAAAAGAGAAAGAGTCGAATGAAGAATGAAATAATGTCATCGATCGTCGACTTCTGAAATGATTTTAGTATCGGGAAAATTCAGGAACGTAACCCACAAGGAAAATATACGATGGAACTACCTCTAAAAGCCTGTCCCTGATAACTTTCAGCATCGGCAAGATTTTGTAAGGATAGCCTATAGAGACCGTGATAAGTCAATCCCCTATCACTGACCCCAACACCTTTCATCTTCAACAATCCTAGGTTTATTTTAATATATATCTCCTGTCAAAAGACCTGACTCCGACTGAGATATATGGCCAAACCACCTGCCCTCTTTTTCCACCTTTCATTTCCCAAGTATTCAGACATATGATCTAGTTTTTCCTGAGTCGTTACTAGCTCCTGAGACCCACGTCGCACCCCGAATCAATGCGTCCATGTCCTCACCGTACGATGAAATCAATCGGCGTCGAAGGTTTTCTATGGAGGATGCCAACAAGAATATACACAAGGATATTGTCGATTCCTGATCTACCCGCAAAGAAAGCGACGCGATGGGATGTTTTAGCTCTAAGATACAATGGATCCGAAGCATTTAAATAATTTATTAATTCCAAAATACCGCATTAGTTGCTAATTCATGCACGAATAAAAAAGGACCGCTTGAACATATCGATATAGTGAATCACCCTCCATGCCCCCGCCGTCAACTCATGTAGAATTTATATGCAAAGATTCAACAACAGGTTCTTTTGAATTTCACTCATCACTCAAATTAATTGATTGATATGACTGGTATTATCTCTCCCATTAATTCCTTTTGAGTAATTGAGAACAAGACTATTTTGTGAGCAAAGAAGTTTGGAACATTCAGAGGAGCAAGATGACCAATCTGAGGAAATATTCCAAGGTCCAGTGAGTATTAAATAACAGTTAGCAAGCGCTAAAGGTATGTACCAGTCTATGAGTGTTTCATGCTTCATTTCATACATTTTTATCCACTGTTATCCTATACACACGCCTAAATGATCATTTTCGGTTATAGGGACAATGCCTCCAAAGAAACCTACCACCAGGCAATCACTCAGAGTGCCAAAGATAAATGAAACAAAGGTAGTTGAAGGCTCTTCCCTAGCGGTTGCAAAACAACTAGAATTTTCTCCAAAACCAGTGATCGTCATCAAGACATCCACCAAGGAGGTTTTTGCTCAACCTCCACCTTTTGAGACACAGAGGCAAACATTAAGACCAAGAAAGTATTCCCGCTTTAGGAAAATCTTTTCAAGAAAATCAAGTGGGGGAATTCCCCGAATATACCCCACACAATGATCCCGATATAAGAAAAATCAAAGATGAAGTCCTCTTGAATGTCCGAAAGGTGTATATGAAAATGGTGGTGAGAAGGACTTCGATATTTCCCTACATAGAACTCCTTAAGTGGCTTATCGATCAAACTGACACACAAAGATGCTTTATTAATGATGAAAATGGCGGGTGTGTCGGGGGTTTACTTCCAGTGGAAGTGAAGAATTAATACAAGATGAGAGAGTCGGAGGAGCTGCTAAACACCGATTTTTTTATAAACTTCTACGAGAAACATGACACCAGCAAGGTGATGGCTTCATGGTTGAGAGAGGATAAAAATTTCAGCAATCAGACATCTGACTAGACCCTACGACCAAACAAAGGGAGTTGTACATCTATCTAATGGCCCTCCTCTTCCGATTTCATGGTGAGAAATATTGCTCCAGGTTTTTAGAGGCTTGGATGCCTCTAGCTTATACAGTAGCCATTTCTAGAATAGATTTCAATTGGGGTTCCATCATCTCCAAAAAACTGAGCACTTGCATACGACAGGCTCAAACGCTAAAAGAGGAAGAAACCCCATACTTCTATATGGATTCTTATCTATTGGACATCATTTGTTCCAGAAATGTCTTTGCTGGAATGAACTTGAGATGGAATGCAATAGAACTCCTGATCCATGTATATTTCGACATATTGTGGGAGAAAGGTATAAGAAATCCTACTCTCCCATTTGCGATCAATTCAACACATGTATTTATTCCTTGTTGTTCAAGAAAGAGTGCCCAAGACTATTCGATGCAGCCAAAAATATTGTATTGAAAGTTGGCCACTGGTACCTAGATGAGTGTGATACCTACATCAAGGTTTTTGGTGCCATCGAAGCACCCCATCTGTTACATGTGTATGTCACCAATCGACTAGTAATCGGATAAATCTATTACCAAACCATCCTGCATGATTATAATGCTATTGTGGTAAAAGATAAGAAGCATATGTTCATACCTTATGGATTCCATATAGGTTTCTACATGGTAAAAGACATTCTTCAAGCCAAACATGAAGGGTTGAATCAATTAGAGTTCTTATTCTAGACTAGACACTTTTGCAAGCACAACCCAAAAGGTTTAGTCTTGAAGCACGCATCATAAGTATATTCCTGCTAGCCATATGCCCATGACATGTTTGAAGATGAGATCTTTATCGAAAATGCTCAAAACTAGGATGAGGTGGTGGAAAGGATGGTTGACCCTAAGGAAACTAGGTTCACATCCATGATATTGAATGAGCAAGCAAAAGTCTTGGAACAATCATCTCAAGAGGTCCTCAGGGCCAGGGAGGAAAGGATAGCATCTAAATTAGTCGAAGTAGTGGAAGCTCCCCAGGAACCCACCGAAACAATAGAGATTTCCTAGGTAACTTCAGTAAAGGACATGAATTTATCCGAGGCTCAGGATGCGGTGGAGAGAGGGGCACTCATGTATCAACAAGCCCAACAGATGATGAATCAAATGTGGGAGAAGATGGACCTTGTCAGGATGCCAAGGCTTTCGACCGATAGCCGAGAAGAAAGCCTGGCAGGGCCAAACAACCCTGATTTCATAAACCTTGAAAACATCAATTGGTCAAATGACCCTAAATCCACAATTCCACCAGCTGAATGGCTGGTAGGTGTGACAACTCAACCAGAGACGAGTCAGGTATCAGTTAATACAAGTGTACCTAATCCTTTGAGTGAGTTTTTAAATATATATAGTGAAGATGAGATCCCAGAGGCCTCTCTCAGAACCCCTGTGCATGTCCAAGAAGAAAAGGGACCTAAGAATACTTCTTGTCCTGAACTCAGGGTCCAAATCCAGGAGGTCTCATAAAAGGAAATAGAATCCAAAAGTGCTCTTGACACACATAAAACCGACGCACCGCATACCTGAGGAGACAGTCTGAAGGATGAGTCGAAACTAGATGAGCTAGAGGAAGGATCTCCACAAAAGGAAATCGGTGTTTCGACGACCGATGTACAAGTAAGTATCGATTCTACTATCGACACATCTATTTAATCGATACTCCAATCCCTGACAAGCGACAGGTAGAGGTCGGGCCTTCAGAGCGCAACGAGGAAGTTCAAGAACTTGATCTAGAAAAAATATACATCACTGGAAGTTTGGGAGACACATTCACATAGGGTGATCAACAGAGCCCTGAACCTATGGATGAAGTAGCTGATATATATCTAATCGCTTATGATTGAAATAGAAATATTTTGTCTAATGGACCACAAAGAAAAGGAGGATTACATTGGACTACTCCATCCTCACCACTATAGAGGAAAAGTTGATAAACACATAAAATGCCAGAAAATTCGAACTTATCGACGCAACAAGAGAGATCTCGAATGCCACCCTGGATATAACTAGAAGAGATGAGAAGGAGCTAGTTGCCGCCCTGGTGGAACTAGAAAATTTGTGCCACTTGGCTAAATACTATCATGAAACTACTCAGACTGTGGTATACCTAAGAAGTGTGTTCGAAGAGGCTTACAACAAGTTCACACATGAGCGACCCCTTTTTACTGCGAATATAGTTGAGGTCTAGGAAGACGCTCTCATGGCACTCGCGATGTGCAAGGATATGGAGCGATGATATGAAAGGGTGAAAAAAGATGTAGAGAGAATCAAATACATTGATGTAGTCCAATAGGGATGAGATAAATAAGAACATGGCATCTAGATGTTGGTCAAAAGTAGTCTTGATCACATGAAGTGATCAACCGTGTATTGGGCCAAGATGTCTTAGGAACCACACCGGGAAATTCAAGAGTAGTGGGCAAAATGCGAGAAACATTGGGATACAATCAACAAAGTAATGAAGGATATTAGACTCCCTGAGTTCGGCACACCCGACAAATTCATCGACTTGTGTGACATAGTTGAATAACATACCAAGAAAGATTCATTATGGGTGGAAGAGCTAGCGAAGGTGACCGACACAGCACCCGTACAAGTGAAACAATTTTTGGAACATCCGATTAGAGTACAGACTGTGATACATAAGTTAAACACCAATCTATTGAAGTATTGGGTGCATGTAGTGGAGGTCAGAGGAATTTATGCGGCTCCAATGGAGAAACATAGATTTCCCTGGGCCCAAACCTGCTAGGGGTTGTTCATCAGTTGGTCAGAATATGAGAAAATTCACCCTTTCGAGTGATATCTTGAGTTGATTGTTAAAGAAACTGTTAGAAGAGGACACCACATGGTAGATTTTATTTTGTTCAAACTGCACTTAGCCATTATTTTCAGTTGAATTTTATGTTATAAATAAGAACATTGACCAATTAGTTAAGGTTCGATGGTTGTTGCAAGAAACGTTTGTTTTGGGGTTTGTTAAGAACTATTTCTGATCTAGATTTAATTGAGAAGTCCTTCTGGACTAGAGACAGAGTTATTTTCATCAAATGCATGTGTGATTGGACGTGGAGAAGAAATATTTCCTATCTCGTCTCGTGAATGATGTTGTAATGAGTAAGAGAAATTAAATCTATTGTCAAGTTATCTGATGCAATGTTTTTTTGTTATTTACTTTAATGATGAAGATGAATTGTTGTGTTATCATGTGATGGATGATTAAGTAGATAGATTATTCTTCTTGCCTTTTTTTTTTATCGCATATGTGTTTTGTTTCTGATAATCAGTATCTCAGACAGTAATTGGATGCTCACATGATTAATGTATTATTACTAGGCCCTTGGTATAGAATTGTCGTCTGCATGCTTGAGTAGCGGGTTATCCCAGGATTAGCCTCTTCTCCAGTAGTTAAACTTAATTCTATTTTTTTTCCAAGTTGGTTTACATTGAATTACAATCTTGCTTCAGTCCCACCTAAGATAAAATATAAAACGAGAAATTCCCAACTGAAGGAGATGACTTCGCAAGAAAACGTAAAGCCCATTGATTAACTAGTTGGATCAGGAGATCTGGAGAACCGTTCCACTATTAAATGCTGCAGATTCTAATTGGGCCTCAGTGGCAGGTTTGGTTCCTACTATTGAATTAAATGGATTTAAGACCCATCAACAAAATTGGCGCTATATGGAGGGCCTGAGAATGAATGGTTGAATACATATTTTTCATAATGCTTCAAACAACCTATAGATTTAAAAGAGCCCACATGCATGGCTAGTCATTCCCAATACAACCCACACATGCTGAGTAATAATGAAATGTGTAACTCACCAAAGCCCATGGAAGAAATTTTGTACTCTGATATATGTTACACTCTTCCTCATGAAGAATTAAATCAATTCAAAAGAATCACAAGAGCATACACCCAACAGATCAATGCATTGTCCTTAGGTCTGATACTTCCTTGAAGAAAAAATATAAGTAAACCAGTGGTCAATACTCCTGACGATTTTTTTGTGCACACGGTAGAATACTTAATATATTTGACAATCACCAAAATCTAATATCCTCTTGATCTGATACTCGAAACACCAGTCGGCAATGTCTCTAAACCAGATGATTTTTCAGAAGAACATGAGTTTAACTTAGAATATGAAGATATGGAGGACAACAATGATCATAATGAAGAAAGGGGAAACCCACCACTGAACAATCAACCCTGGTTGGCGAGAGATGCTTTGGCCCTCCTAGGACTAGTCCATACCCTTCCCCGACATCCAAAGAAGTTACTTCCTAACTTCGATCCCGAATTGCCTGAAGATCATATCAAGAAATTTATACTAGAGATATGGCTTATGAATGTCCAACATGAAGACATATTTTGTAGGTTGTTCCCCTACACTTTTGATAACTCAGCCTTCACATGGTATTTTAAATTACCTGTAGGATCCTTAACTAGCTGGACAACTTTTCAAAAATATTTTCTAGAGAAATTTGCGGAAGAAACCATTATAGGAGCTCTGATGGATGAATTGTTCGGAGCCACCATGAGTTCAAAACAGAAGGTTAAATATTTCAATCAAAGATTCACAACCATATTAAACAAATTCCATCATGAATCCAAACCAACTCATGAGTTGCAAATTGAAGTATATGCTAATGCGCTCCCAACTTCTATTTTCATGTTTGTGAAGAGGGTTGCCAAATGATCCTTAGCTGAGAATTTTGAAGAATCTAAAACAATAGAATTCCATATGAAAGGGTGTAAAGAAGGCCAGGTATCTTTAGTTAAGAAAGAAGTTCAACCTCCTCCCAGGAGAGGACTCCTTCTAACTAGATCGTCAGGGAAGAAAGTAGAATAGACTCCCAACAAGGGTAATGGAGACATAGAAGATATATAATGCATGGCTAAGAAATTATCAAATGAGATCATAGAAATGAAGAGAAATGCAGGGGAAAAAAACCAAGGCCAAAGGCCCTATAAGCCTTTCTTTAAAAGAAACCCACCATTCAAAGAAATTGAGCCTCACCTAGATAACTTGAATATCGATCTAGGGAATGTTGCATCTGATTCTTTCTGTACTTATCACTAGGAAAAACACTCTAAAAGAGACTTCCCTCAATGGGTGCATGCCATGAATTTGATGGCCAACTAGTTTTTAGATGAGGTTTCCCTCACCAAACAACCAAGCAATTTGGTTATGAATGTTGTTGACTAGGAAGAGATTGACCCACTAGAACACAAAACCATGCTAATATGGGATCTTGACCTAATTATGCCTTTGGATGACCTATTTCAGGTTCAAGAACCACCCACAGAGGTCTTGGTTTTGCAAACTAGAAGTAAATGTCCTCCTGTCTCAAAGGATCTCACTACCACTCAAACGTCAGGAGAAAGGTCAAGTCCCGATCACCTGAAAGAAAAATTTTCTCCCCGTAAGAACCCTATTAACATCCATACCTGAGAATCATCCAAACTAGAGTACAACATAGTTGAATATCTGAAGGCGTTGAAGGATAATATATTGGTCATGGACATATGTAAAATCCCTCAGCAAAAATATTTCCTGTTACAAGATTTTAAATTAGTAGAGAACCCCATGAAAAGAAATGAACACCAAAGAAATATAACTTCCAAAGATCTAGTAAATAAACCAACCATGAATACCTTCTCAAACGATAAGAAGGGAAAAACTTTTTTCCCACCGTTCCTCTTAATGTTTCAAGTCTTCAATTGGAACCTCCAAAATTGTTTGGTAGATTCAGGAGCATCTTCCAACGTGATGCCCTTGTCTATTTGCAAAAAATTAAATGTTGTTCCTCTCAAGAGTGATTAACATGTAATACAACTAGACAAAACCTAGGTCAAAGTCATTGGTGAACTTAGAGATGTAATGATTAGGATAGCGACACATGCTATGTTTCTGCAAGTCATTGATATCATTGTAGTAGAAATCCCAGAGGCTTTTGGGTTATTACTAAGTCGATATTGGTCTAAGAAGTTGAATGGGTACTTTAGTATAGATTGGGAACACCTTTGGATACCATTGAAGGGATACAAGAATATGATCAGAATCGATAGGGAGAGATACCTGAAACATATGGTCATTTATCTAGAGACCTAGAATGAACCCTCATCCACAGATTTCCCTGTCCTAGGCAATTATTCCTTATATTCTTATTTCAAGAATTTCTCCCCTCTTCCATCTAATGTCCCTCTCACTCAGAACTCTGAAATGGTATTTCAAGAGAGATTGCCAATATTGACAAAGGAAACCCTCTTTTGTCAAGAACCTGTGCTAGAAATCACCAGAGAAAAGATAGGAGGGAAAGAAAGAAATAAGAATGAAGAAATGGTTAACTTTTTCTCACAAATTTGGACCATATATTTCAATGGATCTAAATCATAGGAAGGATCAGGGGTAGGGTGCATCCTCATTGATCCAAAAGGTAAACGTCATTTCCTATCTTGTAGAATAGAATTCAAATCCACCAATAACACTGCCGAGTATGAAGCTCCAGTACAAGGGTTAAAGAAATCGATAGACTTAAACGTCAAAGAATTGAAGGTTTTTAGAGACTCATAGATTATCGTTAGACAAGTGATGAATACTATACATTGCAACTCCCCACACCTAAAGAATTATCAGCGGGAAGTGCATAGGTTAATAGAGAATTTTGAATCTTTCAATATCACCACGATCCCTAGAGAAAAGAATATCCTTGTTGATTCCTTCACCATAGCTGCTTCAAGGCTATCACCTCTAGAATATTATGAAGCCTCTCGATTCACTATGGAACTACTCTATAAAACATCGGTGCCCAACAATATTTCTAATTGGAAATTCTTCGAAGGGGATGAATAGATCATCAACTTTCTGACTAGTGAAGATAATTTCAAAGACCTCTCTATTGACAATGATGTAATCCAGGAACAATCAACAGGAACTGATCCTCAGAAAGGTCATCCTATTGATAAATCAAAGTCTCACACAATCTCGAAAGAGATAGTTAATTTGGAAAACCTTTTTGACTCGAAAGAATGATTTAAGGGGCCTAAAAATGAAAAGACCAGTAGGTCTTGTCCCCTGCATGAAACTATATATATCAAAACCCTGGAAAACCCAAAAAATTTGAATCTCGGAAAGACTATATCTAAAGATGAAATAAAGGCTTACCTCAAACTATTCAAACAATACCAATATGTCTTTGCATGGTCCTATAGAGATATGAAAACTTATGATACCCGCATCATTCAACACACCATCCTATTAAGACCCGAAGTGAAACCCTTCCAAGAGAAGCTCTGAAAGTATCACCCATCCCTAGAACCTCTCATGTATCAGGAATTGAAGAAACGTTTGGATGCCAAAATCATCTTCTAAGTTAGACATTCCGTGTGGGTAGAAAATTTAGTTCTTGTGAGGAAAAATTATGGAGAAATCTGCTTATGCGTAGATTTTAGGAACCTCAACAGAGCTTCAGAAAAGGACAATTCCCTAGTCTCGCCAATGGAGAAACTCCTACAAACCATTTCTGGCTCAAAGATTTTCTCTCTACTGGATGGTTTTTCAAGTTACAACCAAGTCTTGGTTTCAGAGGAAGATCGTTTGAAACCTACCTTCTGAACCAACTAGGGAACCTTCACTTATAAATGCATGCCTTTTGGGTTAATCAAAGTAGGAGCGACCTTCCAAATAGCCATGGACGTAGCATTTCGAGGACTAATCAACAAGTGTGTGGTAGTGTATCTAGACAACATAACTATGTATTCAAAGAACAGAGAAGAGAACATCCAACACGTAACTTAGATTTTCAAAAGGTGTAGGAGATATGACATATCCTTAAATCCTAAGAAAACTATTTTTGATGTCGAGCGAGGTAAGCTACTAGGCCACATCATATCTCAAGAAGGCATTCAAATAGACCCAGAAGGGATTAAGGCCATATCTCAACTCTCGTTGTCTCACAACAAGAAAGCTATGCAATATTTTTTCAGGCTAAAAATGATTCATAAAGATGGCGAATTTAAATGGGATGATGAATGGAAGGATTCTTTCAGCAACATCAAAACTGCTAAATCTCAAGCCCCCCGTGTTACGAAGTCCCAATTTCAATAGATATTTCTTTCTCTATACTTTTTCCTCCAACCAGTCATTAGCTGAAGTATTGACTCAGAAGGATGATGAAAACAATGACGCTCTAGTTTCATTCATGAGCACTAATCTCCAAGGAGATGATATTAATTATCCTTCTATAGATAAACATGCCTATGTAGTATATAAGGTAGTAATACACTTCAGGACCTACATCCTCAAGAACCACATCAAATTAATCATTCCCCACCCTGCAGTCTGATCCCTATTCACTCAATAGGAGATGGGGGAAAGAAGAGGGAACTAGATAGCAGTAGTTCAAGAATTTTCTCTAGATATAAAACCTGCTAAACTAGTTAAAGGTCAAGGAATATAAAAACTTGTAGCCAAAGGCCAGGATTGAGTAAATGAAGATCCTGGATGGGAGAATGAAATAGAATTGTGGTGTGGTGAAGCCTCATACTTTCCCCAGGGCAAGAGTCTTGGTACAAGAAGCTAAATTATCTCCTACACCATGGGACTTCTCCAGAAGACCTCAACCCTACGGAAAGAAGAGCTCTTAGGTTAAAATCTGCACAATATCGCCTCATAAATTATGTACTCTTCTGTATTAATTATACTCTTCTCATGCTTGAATAACAAAGAGAAAAGGCTAAGTCAAAATTCCTATCTCACCAAAAAATAGTGAAAATATAGTTTGATAAGCATAAGGCTAAAGAGAAAAAATTTGAAGTAGGAGACTTAGTCCTAAAATGGGACAGAGCGAATGAGCCTAAAGGAAAACATTCTAAGTTTAAAAATCTATGGCTTGGACCTTTTCAAGTGGATGAGAGGATTGGGGCAGGCACTTATTGGTTGTAGAATCTGAGGGGGTGACCTGATGCCCTCCCAGTGAATGGTCAAACCCTAAAACAATATTTCCAATAATAATAATAATAATAAATTGATGAAAATGTTTTGTGTTTTGTATGAGTATTTTCGTGATTGTGACTACATTTTTTGTTGTCTTCTTTTGCTTTCTATAATTTTTCTCTTGTGAAGGTTGTGTTCAATGATACAATGGATGACTTTAAACCATGTGACATAGTGAACTTTGTTTCTAACTCATCGCTCACATACAAACACAAGAAGCATAGAGGAACTTGCAGTTTCTTTGAGGAGTCCTCTATCTAACCTACACAAATGAACAACTTCGGAGAAATGTTAGAACTGTCTTCTTAGTGGTTTGGTAAGACCTTAAGGGAAATAAGGAAATATGGAAAGGACTACATGAACCCCGAAGAAAAATCTAGCAAAGGATCCACCTTAACCATCTCACTTTGAAAAATAAGAAGACATCATCCTCTCTCACTCGCTCAAGGAATCATGCCGAAATAAAATTCACATTATCAAAAGAGTGAACAGTAGGAGAGGGTATGAAAATATCTCCGCCGGGGCTATGGACACTCGTTGATAGTGGAGCAAGGTCTGTGATGTCAGGGTGACTCCGCCAAGGCTATGGACGCTCGCTGTAAGCAGAGCAACACCGAAGCAGGTGGGTAAAGTTAAATAAAGGCTCCATTCTAGTGAATGCTTTACTAGATTTTTTCAAAATGGCATGAGTCGGGGTTACATGAAACAAAGGAGGAATAAAGGTTAAAAATGTTAATGTTTTATGCCATTATCATAGTTCTTTGCATTTCATAAGATAAGAGCATAATAAGAATACAATCACTGAGAAATACACATTCACAAGAGACACAACATTTATCCTGGGAAACCCTCTAGGGGAAGAAAACCCAGCAAAAAATTCCTTATCATAAATGGCTTATACAATGTTCAAGAGATAACTCAAACCAATACAGAAATTCCT
>ML809516.1:28995-61100 GCA_009831015.1 Picea engelmannii | reverse complement strand
AACAAATAGATGCATATTAGAATAATCACACCTGGGTTGCATCATTCCTTTGAATGTGTTGGATCTTGAGATCCTTTTGGATCTATGGAAAAAGATCCCTTCTCCTGCAAATACTCTTTAGGGTTTAACCATTAAACATATGTGAGTACATACCTCGGATAGCATTTGCAAGTAGTGGCTCCATCTAGGAGAAGTGGTAATGATTACCAAAAACTTCAAGAGTGATTGCAACTAGCTCTACAACTGCAACTGCAACAGGTACAACAACTGCAACCGCAATAGGTAGTGCAACTGCAACTGGTTCTGAGACTGCAACTGCAACTACAACTTAGGGTTTTATGAGGAAACCCTAATTTTTCAAACTTCAAATTTAGAAATTCTGATCCAGGGGATAGGTGCGCTAAGCTAATGCGAGTTAGCTGGTGTAGTCAGATTTTCGAAAATCCAACTTTTACCCCTTCAAATCTGATCTACGGATTTTTGGACTGGTGCTTCTGGTTTTCTGGTACTTCTGGTACTCTGGTTTTCTGGTTTTCTGGTACTTTGTGAAACTAGGGTTTCACTTTCCGGGAGATCTAGCCACTGAAAAGGTGTTCTCTAGGTGCCAAATTGATCCTTGGGGGAGGGTGCAACTTTCTAGGATGTTAGGGAGCTGAAAATACTCACTTTTGCAAAAGCCTAATTTTGGGGTACGTTAATAGTGTCGTTTTTCCTCTTGCAAATTGTGCTTCCTTCAGGTTGGCTCTGAAACCATGTTAATGTTTTATGCCATTATCATAGTTATTTGCATTTCATAAGATAAGAGCATAATAAGAACAAGATCACTGAGAAATACACATTCACAAGAGACACAACATTTATCCTGGGAAACCCTCTAGGGGAAGAAAACCCAGCAAAAACTTCCTTATCATAAATGGCTTATACAATGTTCAAGAGATAACTCAAACCAATACAGAAAGTCCTCCCCAGGAGATGCACCACTCTTCTTCTCCTCTCTCCAACTTCTAATTGCAGCTTGCCTCATAAGAGAATGAGCAAGTGAGTGTGTAAGAAGTGAGGTGCTAGCCTCTTATTTATATCAACCTGGCACATGTGAAAGGTCACAATCTGGCAGGGCCGACCTCTCACTCTGTGTGGGTAAAACCACCTTTAATTAATTTTGGGTCTTCCATTATAACTGTTGGGGCCGACTTCTTATTTATCACTTTGTAATTGTCCGATGACCAATCCGCAAAAGGGGATCTGGTCCTTATACAATTACCGACATGATTAATCCACAATGGGGATTAATCCAATAACAATAATAATAATAATAATGACATGATTAATCCACAATGGGGATTTAATCCAATAATAATAATGACATGATTAATCCACAATGGGGATTTAATCCAATAACAAAATAATAAGAAGAATTCTCTTCGCAGTTACATTATTTCAACAAAAAACCCCACAGGCAGACCCAAAAGAATCAACCAGATAATTTCAAATGCAAGGGTAAAAGAAGCTCTAATTTATGACCATTAAGTTTCTCCACCAACTTTCATATCAACCGAACGTGAAAAAGGAATAGAGATTCTGCTTTCGCCTAGTAAGTCACAATTTGTTGAGCACTCAACACACCCTAAAAAGATTATGTCAAATTTTACTTTTTGGCTAGGACTTGATCTTTTGCACCGTCTAATTCTACTTTAGTATGAAAATGCTACCTTTTCTTGTCACTTATGTTTCTCATTTAAGTCTCTCAAAGTTTTATTGAGCATGCAAAATCACATAACTTGAAATACTAACACTTAATTAAAGAATCGACAGTCAAGACTTCTCCCTGACACACTTAAGAAATTTGGCATCCAAAAGGATAGAGCATGAAGGGAGACCACTCAAGATAACCGAGGTCATCGAGTGCTGACCTTTGTCGACATCGACAAATGGAATTTTTTCTTCTGCGACAAGCGTCACGCAAGGATATCACCGACGGTCGATCCCTTTCAGTGTTGGTAAAAGGTGAAAAGAGCAAGCGTCAAATGAAGAATGAAATAATGTCACCGATCCCCGACTTCCGAAATGTTTTAGTATTAGGAGACTTCAAGGATGTAATCCACAATGAAACTACATGATGGAACTATCTCTAAAAGCCAATCCTCGATAACTTTCGACATCTGTGAGATTTTATAAGGATAGGCTACAAAGACTGTGATAATTCAATCCTCGATTGTCGACCCTAACACCTTTCAGCCTCGGAAATCCTAGGTTGATTTTAATACATGTCTCATGTTGAAAGAGTTGACTCTGACTAAGATATATGGCCAAACCACCAGTCCTCTTTTTCCACCTATCGTTTCACGAGTAGTCAGACATATGATCTGGTTTTTCTTGAGTCATTACTAGCTCCCAAGACCCACGTCACACCCCAAATAATTTCGGCCACTTCAGCACCATACGATGAAATCAATTGGCGTCAGAGGTTTTCTATGGAGGTTGCCAATGGGAATATACACAAGGATATCACCGATTCCCAATTTCCCTGGAAAGAAAGAGATAGGGTGGGACATTTTATCTCTAAGATACAATGGATCCAAAGCTTTTAAAGAATTAATTAATTCCAAAATCCCGCATTAGTTGCTAATTCATGCGAAAATAAAAAAGGACTATTTGAACATATCGATATAGTGCATCACCCTCCATGACCCTATTTTCCACTCATGTAGAATTTATTTGCAAAGATTCAAAAATAGGTTATTTTGAATTTCACTCATCACTCGAATTAATCGATTAATATTACTAGTAGGATCTCTCCCGTTAAGTCCTTTTGAGTCATTGCAAACAAGACTATTATGTGTGCAAAGAAGTTCAGAACATCTAGAGGAGGAAGATGAGAAATATAGGGAAATATTCCAAGGTCCAGTGAGTATTAAATAACAGTTAGCAAGATCTATAGGTATGTACCATTCTATGGGTGTTTTATGCTTCATTTCATACATTTTTATCCAATGTTGTTCTATACACATGCCCAAAGGATCCTTTTCGGTTACAGGGAAAATGCCTCCAAAGAAACCTACAACTAGGAAATCTCTCAGAGCACCAAAGCTAAAGGAACCAGAGGTAGGAGAAGGCTCTTCCGCAATGGTCGCAAAAAAACTGGACTTTTCTCCAAAACCGATACTGGTCATCAAGACATCAACCAAGGAGTTTTTTTCTCAGCCTCCGACCTTTAGAGACACAAAGGTTAACATTGAGACCAAGAGAGTATTGCCACGTTGGGAATACATTTTCAAGAAAATCAAGCGGGAGGAATTCCCCGAATATACCCCACACAGCGATCTCGATACAAGAAAACTCGATAATGAAGTCCTCCTGAATGTCTGAAAGGCATATCTGCACAGGGTGGCGAGCATGAATCCAGTATTCCCCTGCATAGAAATCCTAAATTCGCCTATCAATCACACTGACACACAAATATGTTTGATTAATTATGATGATGGCGGGTGTGTCGGGATTTTCCTTCCAGTGGAAGTGCAAAATTACTACAAGATCAGAGATCCAAAGGAGCGGTTGAACACCGATTTTGTTATAAACTTCTACGAGAAACATGACACCAACAAGGTGATGGATTCATGGTGGAGAGAGGATAAACAATACACCAATCGAACCTCCGACTAGTACCCGATGACCAACCTAAGGGATCCATACATCTATCTAATGGCCCTCCTCTACCAATTTCATGGTGAGAAAGATTGCTCTAGGTTTTCAGAGGCTTGGATGCCTCTAGCTTATATGGTAGCCATTTCCGAAATAGGTTTCAACTGGGGTGCCATCATCTCCAAACAAATTAGCACTTTCATACGACAAGATCAAATGCCAAAAGAGGTAGACACCCCATCCTTATATATGGCTTATTATCTATTGGATGTTTTCTGTGCCAGAAATGGATTTGCCAGAATGAACTTGAGCTAGCACGCATCAGAAATCCCATTCCATGTATATTTCACCATATTGTGGGAGAAAATATACAAGAAATCCTACTCTCTCATCTACGATCAGTTCATCGCACGTATTTATTCCTTGTTGTTGAAGAAAGAGTGCCCAAGGCTATCGGATGCAACCAAAAAGATTGTATCAAAAGTTGGCCACTGCTACCTAGATGAGCGAAATACCTACATCATGGTTTTCAGTGCCACCAGAGCACCTCGTCTGTTACCTTTGTATGTCCCCGATTGACTAGTAATCGAATAAATATGTTACTAGACCATCCTGCAAGGTTATAATGCTACTTTGGTAAAATATAAGAAGCGAGCGTTCATACCTTATGGATTCCATATAAGTTTCTACATGGTAAAAGACATTGCTCAAGACAAATAGGAATGGTTGAATCAATTGAATTTCCAATTCCATACTGGATTATTTTGCAAGCATTACCCATAGGGTTTAGTCCCGAAGCATGCATCACAAGTATCTTCCTACTAGCGATATGCCCATGACAGGTTTGAAGAGGAGATATTTTCCAAAAATTCTCAAAATTGGGATGAGGTGGTGGCAAGGATGGTTGAACCTAAGGAAACCAGGTTTAAGGCCATGAGTTTGGATGAGCAAGAAATAGTCCTGGAACAATCAGCTCAAGAGGTCCTTAGGTCTAGGTAAGAAAGGATAGCATTTGAATCAGTCGAAGCAGTGGAAGCTCCCCAGGAAGCCAGCGAAACAATAGAGATTTCCCAGGTAACTTCGGTACAGGACAATAATTTCCCTGAGGCTCAAGATGTGGTGGAGAGAGGGTCACTCATGTATCAATAGGACCAATTGATGATGAATCATATGTAGGATAACCTGAACCTCGTCAAGATGCCAAGGCTTTCGATCAATAGCCTAGAATAAATCCTGGCAGGGGAAAACGACCCTGATTTCACAAACCTTGATAACATCAATAGGTTAGATGACCCTGAATCCACAATGTCATTGGTCGGATCACTGACAGGTGTGATGAATGAACCAGAGATGAGTCGGGTATTTGTTGAAACAAGCACTCCTAATACTTTGAGTGAGTTTATAAATATATATAGTGATGATGAGATCCCGGAGGCATATCTCAGGACCCCTGTGCGTGTCCAAGAAGAAAAGGGACCTGAGAATACTTCTTCTCCTGATCCTAGGTTCCAAGCCCAAGAGGTCCCACAAAAGGAAATAGAATATGAAAGTGTTCCTGACACACAGAAACCTGATGCACCGGAGACCCGAGAAGACAGTCCAAAGGACAAGTCAAAACCGGACGATCAAGAGGAAGGATCCCCACAAAAGGAAATCATTGTTTCGAAGGCTGATGTACAAGTGATTCTCGAGTCTACTCCTAATGGTTCTATTTCACTCGATACTCTGATCCTAGACAAGAGACAGGTAGAGGCTGGGCCTTTAGAGCACAACGAGGAAGTTCAATAACCTGATCTTGAACAAGTATACACCACCATAAGTCTAGGAGACACACTCACATGGGGTGATCAACATATCCATGAACCTGTGGACGAAGTAGTCAATATATATGTGATTGCTTATGATCCAACAGACCACCTAGAATAGGAGGATTACATTGGACCTCTCCATCGTCACCACTACAGAGGAAGAGTTGATAAACACATAAAATGCCAAAACATCTATACTTATCGTCATAGGGAGAGAGATCTCAGATGCCACCCTGGACAAAGCTAGAAGAGATTAAAAGGATTTGGCCGCCACCCTGAAGGAACTAGAAAAGTTGTGCCACCTGGCTGAATATGATAAGGGAACTACTCAGACTGCGGTATACATGAGAAGCGATTTTGAAGAGGGTTATAAAAAGTTCATACACGAGTGACACCTTTTTACTGTGAATATGGTTGAGCTCCAGGAAGACAATCTCATGGCACTCGCAACATTCAAGGATATAGAGTGGTGGTATGAAAGGGTGCAACAAGCTATAGAGAGAATTGAATACATTGATGCAGTCCAATAGGGCTGAGATAAAGAAGAACATGACATCTACATGTTGGGTAAAAGAAGTCTTGATCGCATGAAGTGATCAGCCGAGTATTGGACCAAGATGTCTCATGAACCACATTGGGAAATTCAAGAGCAGTGGGCCAAATGCGAGAAAAAATGGGATAAAATCAACAAAGAACTGAAGGATATCAGACTCCCCGAGTTCGACACCCCCGATGACTTCTTCAACTTGTGCTATATAGTCGAATTGTATACCAATAAAGATTCATTATGGGTCAAAGATCTAGCAAAGGTGACCGACACCGCACCTAGACAAGTGCAAAGATTTATGGAACATCTGATTAGAGCTTAGACTGTGCTACAATAGTTAAACACCAGTCTGGTGAAGTACTAGGCACATACGGTGGAGTTCAGAGGAATTTATGTGGCTCCAATGGAACACATAGATTTCCATGGGCCCAAACCTGTGAGGAGTCCTTCATCAGTTGGTTGGAATATGTGAAAAGTCACCCTTTCAAGTGATATATTGAGTTAACTATTAAAGAAACTGTTAGAAGAGGATGCCTTGTGGTGGATTTTGTTTTGTTCAAACTACACTTAGCCATTATTTTCAGTTGAATTTTATGTTATAAATAAGAACATCAACCAGTTAGTTAAGGGTCGATGGTTGCTTCAAGAAACATTTTTTTTTGGTTTGTTAAGGACTATTTCCGAGCTAGCTTTAATTGAGAAGTCCTTATGAACTAGTGACAAAGTTATTTTCATCAAATGCATGCGTGATTGGACATGGAGAAGAACTATTTCCTATATCATCTCATGAATGATGTTGTAATGAGTAAGAGCAATTAAATCTATTGTCAAGTTATCTGGTACAATTTTTTGTTGTTCTTTACTTTAATTATGAAGATGAATCGTTGTGTTATCATGTGATGGATGATTAAGTAGGTGGATAATTTTTCTTGCCTTTCTTTTATCACATATGTGTTTTCTTTCTTATAATTAGTATCTCAGACAGTAATTGGATGCTCACATGGCGAATGTATTATTACTAGGCCCGTGGTATAGAATTTTTGTCTACATGCTTGAGTAGTGGGTTATCCCAAGATTAGCCTCTTATCTAGTAGTTAAAATTAATTCTATTATGTTGCCAAGTTTGTTTACACCAACTTACATTCTTACTTCGGTCCCACCTAAAAGAAAATACAAAAAGAGAAAGTCCCAACTGAAGGAGATGCCTTCGGAAGAAAACGTAAATCCCATTGATTAATTGGTCGGATCACAGGCTCTGGAGAGCCATTTCACTATTAAACTTTGCAGTGTCTAATTAGACCTCAGTGATGGGTTTTTCTCCTACTGTTGAATTAAAGAGATTTAAGAACCATCAACAATATCATCAGAGATTGATTCATAGATTTAGAGATTGGTTCATAGATTGTTTCATAGATCAATTTATAGATTCATAGATTGGTTCAGAGACTGATTTAGATATTAACTCAGAGATAGTTGGATGATTATGATAAAGGAATATTTGAATTCTTTAAATTTGAATGATTTATATATATGTTTGTTAATTACATGAGGAAGCACCAATGGATAATGAAAAACACTGGAAAATAAGGAAATAATTCACAGGTAGCTCTACATTGATCTACACAACATTTGGCAGAAAATTGAAGTCATCTGAGGAAGAGATCCAAAAAGGAATATCATTATGATGAAGAAAAGGGGAGGCATACCAAAAATGGGATTTATTTTTTTCCTATGATTGTTTATAGTAGGTAAAGTGTCAAAATGAGACATATTGATAGGGGGAGTTAACCTTTGGTCAAATAGGGAGAGAAAGAGAAAAGGCATAGAGAGATTTGTGAAGAGAAAGAACAGAGGCATGTAGAGAGGGAGAGTATCCCCAATAAGAGATACCCTTTTCCATTAATTTCAAAGGGATAGATGGAGAAAAATTGATGAGGAGCGATGGTCATAGGGGGAGCTTGAGCATGTGTGTTGTCCTGTCAGAGTGTTTCCATCAATGTTGGTGTTGCCATAAATTCCAAAGGGGGAGATTGTTGGACAATTTTCTTTGATAGTTGGTTATCATTGATTTCAAACCTTGGAGGGTGATATTGGAGATTGATTCCAACCCTTAGAGAGTGATGTCAACCCTTGAAGAAGTCAGGTAGCATATTATGGTATCCCCGAGAATGTGGTTTTGGTACCCAAATTTGAATGAGAATTATGGATAGAAAGGATAGTGTAAATGTAGGAATGACCCTTATATATGGATAATACTCATTGTGCTATTTCTGGTGATATGTGGAATGCCACGTGGTTTCTCACGGTTAGTGAGATATGGCCTTGTAAAGTTGGAATCCTCGAAGAGTGGTCAAGAAGCCCCTAGTTGGTTACAAGTCTTTAATGAAAGGGTAAATTGGTTGTAACAAGAAAGTTCAAGAAGACCTAAATTTAAGGAAATAGGTCATAAAGTTAAGGAAAGTGGTCCCAAAGTTAAGGAAAGAGGTCACTTAGAAAAAGTATAAATACACCCCAAGAAGTCTCTCATAAGTACATTGAAAATGCACACAAGTTCATTGAATATATATTTAATTAATCAAGTGATTATTATATGAGGTAACCAAGGATATATGAGGTGTTTTTCAGAGGGAAGATGAAGTAAATAAGGGATAAATTCCAAGGGAGGATGAAATCTTGTGAGGGTGTGTTCTAAGGTATGTTATTTACACGTCATCTTACCATTTTTTCTATAACATTTTTTCTAGAATGATTCAAATAGTGAAATATGGAGGAGAGGATATTGATACAACATATCAAGGTACTTTTGGTAGACCATTTATCTTCTGGGTCGTTTCATTTTGGGAGATACACTCTGTGGAAGATAGGGTTTTTGTCTAGTCCTGTAACTAGTCTCAAACAAGGGTTTTAGGTAAAACCATCATAATGTATCCATAGAAGATACAAATTTAGTGAGACCAAATAAATTCAATATGATACAAGACTTAGTATGTTGTGTTCAATTTTCAGATCCAGATATCAAACATTCCACGTGGGGCATGCTCTACAAGTTCTCTCTCTAGAATAATCTAGAATTCAGCAAGGGATACCATTTTTTCTATAACTCCTTTTCTGGGATGTTCCAAGCAGTGAAAATTAGAGGAATTGTAGAGAATATACTAAAGAATATTGGGTACAATTTTCATACATTTATTCATTACATGTATGGATTTATGCTTTTTTAAAGTTGGCATTTGTGACTAATCCAAAACTAGTCCCATGAGACTACGATAACGTTTGATGAAGATTATATTCTCTTGTTGCTAAAGTTGAGGACGATATGAAGGTCTGTGATCGCATAAACCAAGTCTTTTACAGAGTTACATGTATGTTCATATGCATGTTGTTAGGGTTACATGTTGACAATGTTATGGTGTATGGCATGATTATGACATATCATGAGTGATATGATATATGGTTGAGGCACATGGTTTCACGAGCATGTTGGATATTGGGAACATTGTTTGAGATACATATTTGGTATATGTATAAGGCACCTGTTCGTGATCTATATACATGCTTGGTACCCATTTGAAACATATTATTGGCATATGGTTGATGCACATTTCATGGTACATAGTCTATGGTGATGGTTGGTGTATATGGTTGGTACATGGTACAATGTTGATGTACATGGTTGGTACATGGTATGGTCTTGATATACATAGGTGGTGTAAATAGTTGATACATGGTTGATGGTACATGTTTTGGTACAAGTTGGTGCATGGTTGATCTATGGTACGTTTTTGTTACATTGTATGGTACATGCACATATATTGTGATGGTATGTTGGTGATCTTGGTGCATGATTGGTAGAGGCATGTGTTTTTTATGTTGAGAATATTGTTTGATATTTTCTATTGGTGAACTTGGCATGAGTTACATGTAGATAAGAGTGGATATGGTTTCATGGATGAGACAATAACAGGTTGGATATGTTGATGTGGCTTTGACAGTGACAGTGATAATGATAGTGATGGTGACAGTAGTAGTGGAAATTTTTTTGGTACTGATAGTGGAAGAGTCTGTGACATTTGGTCTACATTTATATTCTATGGTCATAGGAAGGGGCAAGGAAAGGGGGTTGTAGCCTCCTTCTAGTTGGATTCAGAGAATGAGGGAGTTGGATATTCCTTTAGATTAGATCCTAAAAACTAGGTTGTTAGAGATGAAGAACTCATGGGGTTGTAGACACCTTATGGTTGGAGCCATGGAATTTAGGGGGTTGTAGCTTCCTTCAGGTCGGGGCCTAAGAATATGGGGATGGATCATCCTTCCAGTTGTAGCTGGAAAATTTGGAAGTTGGTGCTTCCTATGAATGAATTATTGATATATATAAGAAAGCATAATGTGGTTTTCTCCCATTTGGGTTCCCACGTAAAACCTAGCGTACTATGTTCTTGATGTGTTGTTCATGTGATGTTGTTTATGTTTACATTCTTATGATATATATATTCGATGCATTCATAGATGATACATTGATGATAAATTGTTGAACACTATTGGTAAAAGTTAAAGAATACATATTGTGGTTAAAAGTGGTATAATTTCTCATTACTGATTCACCTGCCCCTGCTTTCTCAGTAATTAAACAAATGAGCTTGAGGGGGTAGGGGGAAATATCCTAATATTAGAGGTAGGGGAATATGTGTGGAGGATCCAAAGTGTTTTATATTATTTAGGCCTAAGGACAAATTCTGAATCATAGGGCTTGGGGCCTTATGGATGTAGGGGGGAAGTGGCCCAAGTGTGAAGGGGTCTAGGTGTCAAGTAAAGGTGGGGGGTTGAGTACATATGGAGATAAGGTACAAGAGATGGGGTTTAAGGGACTAGTTGGGAGGTGGGGACCCAAGGGAATATGGGGTTGTACTAAGGGTGATGAGGACTATATGGAAGAGGTAAAGGGGTTTGGGATCTATCGATGAAGGATCCAATTCTAGGGGGACATGGTCTAGGGAATTAGGGGCCAAGGTTTTCATTTTTAGGATGGAATTATATATGAGAGGCTAGGGGATAGAATTATGGGATGAGGGAATGTGAGGCCTAATGTGAAGGGTTCCCAAACATAGGGTCAAATGGTGCAATGGTGCCTATGGGAAGGAATAAGGCCATAGGTTAGATGAGATAGGGATGGAATGGGTATATAGGGAAGAGGCTCCAAGGTAAAAGGTGATAAGGTATCAAGAGGGGGCTATGGCCATCATGTGAAGGTGTTTAGGGTATAGGAAAATGATTAATGGAAGAGGGCATAAGTATCCTAGATGTAGTTGACGATTCAGGTAGAGGTAGGGTCCAAATAATGGATGGGGCTTGGGATACAAGCTTACTTCAAATGATTATTAAATTTCCCCACTCGACCATATTAAGGCCCCGAGACCCATACCTAATGACCAAAAACGTTTTAGGGAACTAACATCTTTCTCTAAGGCTGATGATACCCTCTAAGGATAATGTGTAGTGCTTCAAGGAATTGGTCATGGACTCAAAGATTTCATTATGGCCTAATTCATGTCCTTATTACCTATATGAATTCTAGGTCCCTAGGAAACCTACTTACTACTCATAACCACCTAGTGGCACCAACATTCACAGTAATAGGTGAATGATACCCTCAATGTGTCATGTGTGGTTTTTCAGGGTATCCTTCTTGACCCTATATAGATATAATCTTCCTTTAGAGCCTAATGTTCACGTTTCCTCCCCTGGCCATGTATGGAGCCTTGAGATCCATACCCAATGTTGTGTTGGTTTTTTCACATGGGTGAACAAAGACACAACACTTACTTTCCTAGTTAAGTCAGCTAAACAAGACAATGAGTTGTGAGTTGATTAAATAACCAAATACACATGAAATAAGGAAATAAATGTTAGAGAATATTTCAAGAACTAGAACCATGAAAAACAAAAATGACAATCATATAGCTACCAATGGATCAATGGATTGATAGGCTAGCACCGTAGAGAAAGGTAGGGACTCATGAATCCCCTCTTCCTCTTTGGGAGGGATATTAAGTTCCCTAATAGATAGCTCTTCTCTTAATACAATGGAAAGTAACAATGGTGAAGAAATAAAATGCCAATCCTCACAAAATGTGAGTGGAATGGCCCTTTCTATAGTGCCTGAATGATTCAAGGAGAAATGAGGATTCTCCAAGAATAATTATTGTAACATAAAAATACCTTGAACTTCTTATTTTTCTAGCACACCCATGGAAAGATATAAATGGTTCATAATGTGAATGAGGGGCCATTTAGGGCACTCCCTATCCCTTGACCATCCTCCAAGCTAGAGTTTGGATAGATCTGAGTGCCAAATAGTGTTGGGGGTTAGACTGGAAGTGGTTGAGAGGCTGACAAGATTCATAAATGCATCGTTCATGAGAAGTGAACATGTTTTCTCCAAGACAATCACATATCCTGCACATTTTGCGCACAGTGCATGATTAGGGTTGTGTTGGCCCGAACATTCTACGCACAGTGCATGTGCTTCCTTTGGTGGATTTGCGCATTTTGATTTATGAAAAGAGTATATAGTTTTATGCCTTTTTTGATGGATTTTGATGTTGTAGGTGTACTAATTTCTACTAGAATTGATGTCTTTCTTCAACCATTGTTTGTAATGTTGCGGAGAATTTTTCAGTGATAACACCCAATCCTAGAAAATAACCTTTGTACCTATATACCTAGTTAGAGGAAAATTATTCCTTCGCTATGTTAATTTTGGTGGTTTAAAGTATCTTTCTTGGCCCAAGAATCCTATAATATTTCTTTTGGGCCTAACTCTTGGGTTTGTTCCCTTTAACATACAAACATTCCATAGACTCATACACAATGTTCAAAAACTCATAATATTGACTATCCCCATATGGAGACCAGAGATACCCTTGAAAGGTGCTTTGTGGTTGTTCAACATGTTCTTGATGGCCCTATATTCCTACAAGATTCCTTTGACACATTCTTGTTAGACCTACCTTGTGAATTCTTAGTCAAAAAATCATGTACATGTTCTAGGAATGTGCACACACTCTGAAACACAAGCATGTTATTTTCATTCAATTTTTATTAGGGTAGGAATGACAACTTTAACATATGTGTTTGATAATTTCATTGCCTTGAATTTAGGTTCGAGATGAAAAAATTGGTGGTTTGGAATGCCGATACATCAAAGCCTCCATTTTTATGAATGCCTCTCAATATCCATATTTTTCACATTATTTTTGTATAGGCTACACTAATTTGTGGTCGATGAAACTACACACACATATATAATTGATTGTGGAAATTCAAAATAAATCATTTAAAAATATATATATTTTACTATTTTTGATAAATTTTTGTCTTGACATATATAAGAATCTTAAAATATATACATATTTTATTTCATCTATAAATGTTTATCTAGTGAACCAATTTCATAATAAATTATATGTTGCACTAGTGCAAACATAGATCTACAATCTAAAAATAAACAAATAAATTGTTTGATTATGTCAAGACCCTCATACCCTACAATAACACAACACCTTGTAATTTCAAAAATACAATGACTTACATAATTTTAAAAAAGGTTAAATTATTGAGCATCCTCCCTTTATCAACAAATTATTGAGCATTCTTAAGTTCTTTTTCTTGTTCAAGAGGTTCTTCTCAAGAATGGATTAGTGTATGGGATTTTCTTAACAAAAAAAAAAGACTTCTTTATCTGAAAGAAACAAATGAAGTCAACAAAAAACACATCACACCACAAAAAATTAAAGAAAAATCTGATCATTTACTCGAATCCCCTCACTCTACTAAGACCCTGATGTCACGAGGTTGTTTGTTGACATGAGTTATCTCTTATATCAATGAATAAAAACCTACATAAAAGGAAACACACTTATAGTGCCAACATGATGAAGGCTTAGAGATACCCACTAAAGTGGATGTGTTGGTTTTTACCTATCATCTTACCATTTCTGCTCCTTCAAATCATAAATGTTGGCAAAAGAAACAAAATGAAAACAAGAATTTGATAGTAGAAAATGAAAATCACACAAACAACAAAAAGATTACAATTTCAAGAGTAATTCATTTAGTGACTCCCTGGAAATGGTGCCAAAATGTTGGGTTGATCTATTGGTCTATATTCCTCAACATTTATTATCAATCCGGTTATGTAAACTTATTAGACATACACACAATATGTGCAAACTAGTCTAGAAATTTCCTATGAACTCCTACTAAAATCAAAGCAGAAAAATGTCAGACTCACAAACAATAATGGTTCTCTTGATCATGATCACTTAGACTTGAATGCCTATGGTAGTGAATCAGATCACAAGTAAATCATTCACTGTAAAAGTATTCCTACTTGCAAATGAACTCTGTTTTAGTCAACCAAGCTTCAAGGAAAACAAGGGTTAATTAAAAAGGTGAGTTTAAAGTATGAACGAAAGGTAAATTACAATAACGAAATGAGATAATAAGAAATACATAAAAGAATTGTAGATAAAGTTCAACTCTAAGCATATTTTGTTGATACTGAGAGGGGGGTGAATCAATATCAACTACAATTTAAAAAAAAAAATCGATTTATACTTAAACCATTCAACTATATCCAATGAGAAATGAACAATAGTATAAGAGTTACACCAATACACCATAATACACGATGCACAATATATGAGAAATACTCAATAGTTTATTGTTCAAGGGAAGTAATGACTTCCAAAGGTAGCTACATCTTCCAAATGTAGAGGGAGGGATAAAACTCCAAGAGGAAGATACAATCCTCCAATATCAAGATAGAGTTGAACTCTCCATCCTTACCCCTTCCTTCCACCCAAGAATATATGAGAGATAATAAAACTTTACATTAAATCATCACCATCAACCAATCATCACATAGAACTTGATAATKCTTCTTGAGACTTCTTCAATTTCTTCAATTCTTCAATTCTTGGAGTACTCTGATCCTATATATAATATTACTCAATGTATTCTCTGAAACTCCTCCAATTTTCACTCCTTGAATCCTCCCCAAAAAGAGGTTATAGAAAGAATGGTAGACTTTATTCAATTCTGGTTTGTTCACAAGACCCAACTTGTATAGCATGCCTTGCGATCGATATTTAACATCCGATTCTGAAACTGACATAAAAGAAACTATAGTCCGTACTCTTTCAAATGGAAGTGGTCCCACTTCATTTGGATTCTGTATGAAAACGTTATGACTATTTTACTCGAAACACCTGTTTATTGACTAGCTTCAGGACTGGTCATAAACCCTATCTTCCATAGAGTGTATCTCCATAATTATAGTGAATAAAGAGCTGAAATTTTTACCAGATGTACCTTGATATGTCTTCTCAATACCATAGCTATTTAACCATATGAATCATTCTAGAAAAAACATTATAGCAAAAATGGTAAGATGACCTGAAAATAACATACCTTAGAACACATCACCAAAATACATCATCCTCCCTTGAAATCTGACCTTCTTATCTTCTTATTACCTATGAAATTCGACTTGTATCAAATGAATGTATAATGATGTTTATTTATACCATTTATTTCACTTCCTTTTAACATTAGGGAAGACATGACACTTTCTTATTTTGTAATTCTTTTCTTTAATTATTTTCAGGGCCTACATGTACTTCCTTCTTCAATTCACTTTGTCATCTTCAAAAATTCATTTCTCCACAACCATGAGGATCCACGTGATGTTCCACATACCACCAAAAATGGAGTGATGTATAATATCCATTCATGGGTGTTGTATATGCATGTGCATTGTCCTTCATGTCCAAATACCTTTATCAATCTTGCGGTCCAAAAGCCCATGACTAGGGTTGACATCAATGACAACAACCAATCTTCCAACATATTTGTGTGATGAATTTTTATAGGGAACAATAGAAAAAATATCAATCAATAAATTTTCTTTCTTTAGCATCAATATCTAGAAAAATCGTGAATCACATAGTCAAAGTAATATTGCCTACAAACTAACTAAAATGAATTTGTATTCCACAGGAAATTGAAACAGTGCATGTAACTCTATAGGAAATGAATGCAAGTAATGAAAAATACTTCTAAATAATCTATGAAAGTACAACACATACTAGGGGGGACACCTAGAATATTTTTTTAAGGAAAACTGAGAATGTAGAATAGATCTTTACTCATAAATCAAAGACCAAAATCCATTATATCAATTCTTCATCATAATTTCAGTAGTTACAAAGTTATGGCGCATAATCATCATATTCTCCCCCTCCTAATTGATCCCTGTACTTGTATTTGAAGAAATATTTGTACAAAATATTCAATAACCAAATCCCCAATCCTAGAACTAACCAATTAGATCCAAGTTGGATTGCACACATTCAGAAAATTGAAAATCGGTAGCTACAAAAAGATCTAGAAAATGTTGTTATGAAGAAATTTTGATACAACCCACGTCTTGCACATTTTTGGGGAATTTGGCCCTAATTATGGATAATCACCCTATTTTCCACAAAACTAATGTATTGGAATGCATTGATCTATCCTTATCACGCCATAAATAACCTTTGAATATCACTATCTGAAATTGTTATTTTTCAAAAATGGTTACAAGAAAAATAGTTCATTTCTTCATTATAGTGTTTGACATAGCTTTTTCCTTGATCTTCTAGATTGGTTCCTTGATATTATAACAACATGATCCTTGTTCCTTTATCCTGGTATCAAATTCCTTATTCTTTCAGAGAAATGGCGGATTTCCTATAATAATTGTCTGCAGATTTTTTGTAATAACTTCCTACGGATTTCCTGTAATAATTGTCTACGAATTTCCTG
The DNA here is from genome assembly GCA_009831015.1 of Picea engelmannii. Classification (NCBI taxonomy): domain Eukaryota; kingdom Viridiplantae; phylum Streptophyta; class Pinopsida; order Pinales; family Pinaceae; genus Picea; species Picea engelmannii. The sequence continues at coordinate 44,240 of ML809516.1, read as the reverse complement.
TAATAATTTCCTATCAGTTTTGACTTTCATTGACCGTTGTGTGTTGAGTTCCATGGAAAGGGAAATATAGGTAAACCAACATCTCTTGGTATTTATGATGTACCTCCAAGTGGAATTTTCCCTTATGAGCGAGCAAAAGTATGCTAATCACCAGTTCTTGGAACAATTGGTAAAACCTGTAATTATTCATAAAACAAAGTAAATTCTTGTAATGACTGGATTATAGGTAATTCGTTGAAAAAATATATTTATTTATTATTTACAAGAAAAACTAAGATTTTTCTTCCAAACGACAACTTATTACCTCGTTTTGCATATTATGCCATTAAGTAGATGAAAATAGGCAAAAGTAAAGGTTTTTAAGGTAAAAATGGATGTGAATGGGCCTGATGAAAAGATAAAAAATGGCACACAACAGAGGCCATGAAATTCATGGCATACATGAAGCTACATCCTAAAAATAGGTTTCAATCCACAAGGGAATCTATAACCTCAACATTGGCATGAAATTATTTGCCCCCTAACTTGATCATATAGTTATGGTAAATGCCCTAGTGTTGGGAAGGTTGACCATCATATGCTCAAGGGAATATTGCAAATGCGACAAGGGTTGGGGAGAAAGACTGCTAACAAACCTAATCATATATGATGCATGTGGATGCTTCTTCATTAATAATACAATAGTGGATGTTGTACTTGTTGATGGTCACTAGGATATAGAAATAAACATAAGAGGGAAAGAGGAAAGGCTTAACTTGATCACTATAAAAGGTGATCATGTGATCATCCAAAGGGTATACAACTTCTAGGGGGAAAAGAAAATCCTTATTCTATGTGGGGCATGTTTGAAGAATCTTGAAGACTAACATGGCAGCAGGGGCCTGGGCCAAGTCATCGATAATGCTATAATTCTAGGCTTCCTTCCCATGAAGTTAAACAAATTTATAGCGAAGAAGAACCTTTAGAACCTTTGAAGGGATCTCGGTAGATGGATGAGGTATATGTAAAGTCCTCAATTTGGATGAAGGAGGATCATAAGGCACAATCGATTGTGTCTCGAGGGGCATACCATACCCAGAATATAGAGAAGTGAAGTTCACATCATCTGAATCCAACATGAGAATATGGTCAATTCCATTACCAAGTGGGTGATGAACGAGGGTTGGGGTAGGGGAAGTAGAAGTGGTCACCAACCCTTGGTTTGAGAAAGGCTTATGCAACATAGTCGGTTTGAATGAATATGTTAGGGTAGGTTGGGAATTTTCTCATTGAGTAGACTTAGAGGCTTCCCAGGTTCTACGTATGACGGGGAGGAGAGTAAGTTAATGTCTGTAATTTCCAAAGATTCCACCACAAGAACATGTTTAATTGGTGTGGAGGGTTTCATTCTTCCCTTGCTTGGGAATTGGGTTGGTTCCTTGGTTTTGATTGGGGTTAGGATGGTTTTCCCCAGTGTTGGGGGTTTGGTTTTGGGATCCCTGAGCTCCATGGTCCTGGTTTCTTTGCTTCCCTTTCCTCTTATTGTTCCTCCTATTTTGATAGGGAGGAAATGGAGTGTTTTGTTTCACATACACTTGTCCTTGGGGAGAAGTTTCACACTAAATAACATGAGTAGTGTGCACACCTACGGGTGGGGTAGATGTTTTTGGTGGTGCACCAAGAAAAGGGTAGTAAGTATTGGTGGTAATGCCACAAGAGGGATTGCAAGATTGGGGATCTTGAACATAGTGATGTGACTAAGTAGGAGGTGTAGGGTAGGAGGTACTCACACTCACCTGATATGAGGTGTGTGATTGGTCCTGAGGTGGGGTTGGTTATCCATAAGGATTTGGGGACCCACCATAAGAAAATGAGTATCCACTAGGTCCAAGTGGTTGTGGTGGACATGCGAGAAAGGTCAATCCAATGATACCATCGACAACATGGAAGGTTCTAGGAGTGGTTGAGTCACCTGATTGGGATTGAGGGGCATCATGGAGGATGGTGTAAAGGTACTCAAACTATACATAAATGGAGTCATATTGTTGGGTCTTATGAATAACATTTTTTTCACTTTCGGGAAATTTCATGGTGACATCCTTTCCAATGGGATGAAGGAGGGAATTTTGGAAGAAATCCTTGAGGAAAATGTCATTGATCTTGGGTTTTCACAAGCCACATTGTCTACACCCCTCATGGATGTGGGTCAAGATGTGAGAAGGCATGGTTTTTCTACATGAGTTAAGGATATCAATCCCCAGGTCATGGAAAATGGGAAATTGGAAGAAGGTGAGGAACACCTTCACAATGGACTTGAAAGTATGGTGAGAGTTACCTAGTTGATCTATGTACCACTTTGCAGCCACAAACATCAAGGTTCTCTGCAAAAGTGAAGCCTAGTGGAGTCCTCCATGATATATTTTGATGAACACCATGAGTGGAAGGACATCATGTGGTTCAAAGGTTTTTCTCCTAACTTGCAGTCAAACTTCAGGATGTTTAAAGGAAATTTGGTGGGCATGGGGGGTGAGTTAGGATCATTGATCAACTTGCTAAGTTTAGGGATACTCAAACAAACCATGAAAGAGAAGGAAGTTTGTGTAGTTCCCACCATGGGCGATGTAGGATGGGATCCTCCTGGTGAAGTAGGTATAGGGTGAGAAATGGTTGTACTAGTACCTCACAATGGGGAAAGAGGTTTTGAATCTTGGGAGATAGAACTAGAAGAGTGACTAAGGAGGGTCGTATTGCCTCGTTGGATTGAGTGTTGGAGTTACTTCACAAACACCTAGGATTTATTTTTCCTTGTTTATTAGTCATAATTATTCATAATTAGTCATTATCTAGTCTCCAATATTTTAGGGGAGAATATTCCACCTGGAGAATATTCTCTTTCAGTTGACACTTCAATTTTACTAGTTGAGTTGAGTTTAGATGTTGCATTGGTTTTGTCACCATGCAACATTTGGTTCATCACCATGCTAATGAGAAAATTCCTTGGTATCATCACCATATTGGTGCATTATCCTCGATTCCTTGATATACTCCTCACTACACTTTGTTCAGTCAGTTAACTGAAGACTAGTTGACTAGTTAACTCAACTAGGTGGTAGTTCACTCTCGTAACTTCCTGAGAGGATAGCCTAGGTGGAATTTCACTCCCATAACTATTGGTGTGTTTCCATGTCACTCTATACCACCACTATGGTGCATTGGTTCTCCTCCAATGCACATTTATTGAGTTATACAAAGTAAATCATGTGTAAATTATTCATTATTCATTACAATTAATGAGAATTCTCTCATTCTTCCGCTCCTTCCTCTTTCTCAATTTCTCTCTGAAAATGTGTGTAATATTTTCTAGATATATATATTATGTGCAAGTTGAAATCATTTACATGGTATCAGAGCTGACGAACTGCTAATAAAAAGATACACCAAAAAGTTTTGCAGGTACAAAAGATTGAAGACAAAGAAAAGATGGATATCCAAAAATAATTCCTTCTTACACCTTACAACTACTTTGCAAGGAAGGATATAATAATGATTCATCTCTAAAAAAGGGATTGTAAATGTTAACCTTGAATATAGATACATAACCGACATCATCCAGAGAAAAATCCAAGTACTTAAATTGGATGGATGAAGCACTCAAAACGATCTGCAATCTTATTTCTCTCGATATTCATTTTCACATATCTTCCTATAAGACTCCCAATGAATCTTGGACCACATTGGAAAAGATATTTGGAAAACATGATGAGATGATGGGAGACATGCTTGAGGTGGAACCTCTCACATTGGATCCAAAAATATTCGACAATATAGAATATTTCTTTACAAAATTCAAGGATTTATTGTCGTACCTCAAAGCTTACAGGGTTGATAAATCTAAGGAGGAGAAACAAATGGTTCTCACCATTCTCTCCAAACTTGGTACTGAATTCTCTACATTTATATCCACATTCCATTCTATCATATTATCCTCCTGGAAGATTCCTTATCTTGAGGACTTTATCGAATCCCTCACACAAGAGCAAACCAAGCTCATCAACATGGGAAAAATCAAAGGCCCAAAGGCGCATGCACTTACTATTCAATATGGGAGCCATCAATATATGAAATCTAAATATAAAGACAAAAATAAATCTCATGCACATCCGAAGAAGGAAGGTTACAAAAAACCCTTCACCGATGACTCCAGATCCAAAGGGGGGAATGGAAGAAAAGGGGAGAAATGTACATAATGTCACGAAGGATTCCATCCAAAATCTTCATGCATGGAAAAACAAATATCTAATGTCTCAAATACTTCAGGAAAAAAACCTTGGAGATCGCATCCCTGAGGGTGACAATAAGAAGAAGCTAGAAGATCTAAACCCCAAGAAAGGCAATTCTAGCCATGGCTTGATTTCCATCGACTCCTCTCCCGATGCTTGGATCATAGATTTAGGAGAATCACATCACATGGCTACTTCAAAAAAATATATTCTTCATTGAATGACTACAAAGGTCCTCCTATTCTGATGGGGGACAACTCTTCTGTCAAAGTCACCGAAAAAGGAGGGATTGAACTCACCAACGAAATCTTCAAGAATGTGTTGCATGTTCCCAAATTTTCCATCAACCTTCTCTCCATGTATCGTATGAATAACTATGTCATTCGAAAGAAATTATTATTCACACCAAATGTTGTGGACATCTACGACATGCAAACCATTTTCAGGGTTGCTATCGGTGAGGTAAATCATCAGTATATATTGCATACTTTTTCTCAATTCATTGAACCTAATTCTTCTTTACTGCTTACTCATGATGATGAAAGTAGTAGGATATGGCATGAAAGGTTTGCACATTTTAATTTCATATAGATGCAACAAATTAGAAAAAAAATATTGGTTGATGTTCTACCAGACATCCATTTCTCCAAGGGAGTATGTGAGGGATGTGTTCTTGGAAAACACCCTCAGGAGAAATTTGACAAAGGAAAGTCTCAAAGAGCTTATGCACCTCTATATCTGATCCAAAGTGACCTTATGGTTCCTTTTCCACATCCATCCATCAACAAAGAAACTCATTTTTGTTTATGATTTCTCACATTTTACATGGATCTACTTTCTCAGGAAAAAATTCAAGGTCTTTCAACAAAAAGATTTCAAAGCCCTAGTTGAGACACAATCCATAAAGAATATCATAGTCTTTTGAACTGATAATGGGGGAGAATGTGTAAATCATGAGATCCATAATATTTTCCATGAGGCTCGGATTTAGTTGCAGCACAAAGTTCCCTATATGCCATCGCAAAATGGAGTTGCTGAGCGGAAAAACATATCTCTAAAAGAAATGGCATCTTGCATGTTGCATGAAAATTCACTACCACAAATACTATGGGAAGAAGAACTTAATTGTGAAACATACATCCAAAAAAAATCTCCCCATAGATATGTCAAGGATAAGACCCCCTACAAGTCTTGGAGCACCCTCAAACTGGAAGTGACCCACTTTCGCATTTTCAGTTCACGTGCATGGGCCTGGATTTCCTTTTGAAAAGAGAAAGGCAATTGATCCACAAAGCACTGAGTGCATTTTTGTTGTATACCCTGATGATGTGAAGGGATATAGGATTATTGATCTTTCCTCAGACTAGATCATCATTGAGCGTAGTGTCCAATTCGAGGAAAGTGTCTTGCATGTACCTCAGTATCCATAAGAAGACACCTTCATTCTTTCACATGTCCGAGATGATGAGCATGCACATGTCGAATCTTCTTCAAATGAGAGTTATGATTTAGAGGAATTAGATGATTCATATTTATAGTTAGTACAATCAGATGTAAAGTCAGAGCATACAGATGTAGTTGCAGAGCCAGAGAAGAGGCCAAATTGGACACATATTTCTCTTTAGGATGCAGGTGATCCAGCCGATACTATGAGGACTCGATTTGATTTCTAGGAGCCTCCAGTTGCACTCAGTTCCACTGAACCATTTCCCTCCAGGAATATTTTCTCCGTTCAGTATTCAAATTCACGGTATTATGGTGAGGATAGTGGAAATACCATTTGGGAATCCGCCATGCAGGAGGAGTACAACTCCCTCCTTGAGAATCAAACTTGGGATCTAGTTCCCCTTCCTTCTGGGAGGAAAATTGTCAGATATATATGGATCTACAGGACCAAGAGCGCAGCGGATGGACATATTAGAAAATACAAAGATAGGATTGTTTTTAAAGGCTTTGAGCAAGTGCATGGTATTGACTATGATGAGACCTTTGCTCCAGTAGCAAAGATGGATTCCATATGATTGGCACTTGCCATTGTGACAACCAAGGGATGGGAACAACATCAGATGGAATTGAAGAATGCATTTCTTCATGATGATCTCTCTAAGGAGATATATATGGATCAGCCCTAGGGATTTATGCAGGACTCATATTTGGTCTATCGATTGAAGAAGTCTCTTTTTGGCCTCAAGCAAGCTCTAAGGGCATGGTATGTCAAGATGGAGTCCTACCTCTTTTCATAGAACTTTGTACATTGTAAATCAGACCCAAATGTGTACATGCTCAGGAAGTTTGATTCACTTATAATCTTAGTTTTGTATGTTGATTATTTGTTGATCATTGGTTTCTCGACTTTAGTGATTGCTGCAGTCAAGAGGATTCTACATGACAGGTTTTTCATGAATGAAATGGGTCTGCTACACTTATTGTTGATACGGAGAGGGGGGTGAATCAGTATCAAGTACAATTTAAAACCTTTTTCAACTTATACTTAAACCATTCAACTATACCCAATGAGCAATGAACAATAGTATAAGAGTTACACCAATACACCACAATACACCATGCACAATATATCAAAAATAATCAATAGTTATTGTTCAAGGGAAGTAATGACTTCCAAAGGTAGCTACAGCTTCCAAATGTAAAAGGAGGGATAAAAATCCAAGAGGAAGATACAATCCTCCAATCTCAAGAGAGAGGTTAACTCTCCATCCTTGCCCCTTCCTTCCACCCAAGAATATATGAGAGATAATAAATCTTTACATTAAATCATCACCATCAACCAATCATCACATAGAACCTGATAATGCTTCTTGATACTTCTTCAATTTCTACAATTCTTCAATACTTGGAGTACTCTAATCCTGTAGATAATATTACTCAATGAATTCTCTGAAACTCCTCCAATTTTCACTACTTGAATCCTCCCCAAAAAGAGGTTATAGAAATAATGGTAGACGTTATTCAATTCTGGTCTATTCAGGAGAGTGAACTTGCACATAATTCCCCACACTCAATAATTAACATCCTATTCTGAAACTCCCACACAAGAAACTAAAGTCCATGCTGTTTCTAATGAAATTTGTCCCACTTCATTGAGATTATCGATGAAGAAGTTATGATTGTTTTACCCAGAACACCTGTTTTTTGACTAGCTTCAGGACTGGTCACAAATCCTATCTTCCACAGAGTGTATCTCCATAATTATAGTGAAACAAGAGATGAAATTTTTACCAGAGGTACCTTGATATGTCTTCTCAATACCATAGCAATTTCACCATCTGAATATTTCTAGAAAAAAAATTTATAGAAAAAATGGTAAGATGACCTGAAAATAACATACCTTAGAACACATCATGTAAAGACTTCATCCTTCCTTGAAATCTATCCTTGTTTTCTTCTTATTACCTCTGAAATTTGACTTTTTTAAAATGAATGTATAATCATGTTTATTTATACCATTTATGTCACTTCCTTTTAACATTAGGGCCGACCTGACACTTTCTTATTTTGTAATTCTTTTCTTTAATTATCTTCAGGGCCTACATGTGCTTCCTTCTTCAATTCACTTTGTCATCTTCAAAAATTCATTTCTCCTCAACCATGAGGATCCACATGACGTGCCACATACCACCGGAAATAGAATGATGTATACTATCCATCCATGGATTTTGTATCTGCATGTGCATTTTCCTTCATGTCCAAATACCTTCATCAATCTTGCGGTCCAAAACCCATGACTAGGTTTGACATCAATGACAACAACCAATATTCCAACAATCTCCCCCTTTGTCATTGATGGAAACATTCATACTCCCCCTATCATCATGATCCCAATTGATCTCCTCCTTTGAAATCAATGGAAAAGGGTATGGATTCTCCCTCTGAGTTTAATGGCAAAAGATAACCTTGTTCTTTGGGGCTACTCCCCCTAAACATGTGGCATTCAATAATACTTCATCCTTATTTTTTGTGTTTGGGAATTTTTCTTCTTTGGAATCCTTTTGTGTGGCTTATGTATTCTCTCTCTTCTTCATGTCTAGGATGTATATATTGTTCGGTCTGCTTGTTGCAGTTGCAACCAATCTTCTTGAGTTATTTTCTCCGATTTTACATTTACGGGAGTCAAACATAAGAGTGTATCCTTGATCACACATTTTACTAACACTGAGTAGATTATGATTCAAGTCTTCAACCAATAGAACATTCTTTGCTTTTACATTTTTTCTTCCAAGATCTTCTATACCTTCTCCAAGTATTTTGGCAGATGATTCATCTCCAAATGCAACATTGCCACCCTTTCTTTTCAAGATGACGAATTTGTCTTGATCCCCGATCATGTGTGAAGAACATCCACTGTCTATGTACCATTCATCTTCTTCTTTACATTCTTCAGTGGTCAATGCTATTCAATAATATTCATTGTTTTGAATCTCTTTCCTTCTCCATACTGTGGTTGGCATAGGGACATATTCATTCATATATCTGCAATCTCATGCTTTGTGACCAAGATAATTACATTTGCAGCATGCAATATTTTTTTCCATCAATGGGGAAAATGAATTATAACTTGTGTTGACAAATCCATGATTATTTCCATATCTTCTATTTACACCATTCATGTTTCTTACGTATGTGTTCCTTTCATTGATTCTGCAATTAATTGCCTTATGTCCAAAAATTTTGCAAGTATAACAATGACCAAGAAAGAAATTTTGATACCTTGGAGTAAGTGGGTTTCTTTGTGATGTAGTCCATCTAGGTTCATGATCTATTCTTCTGTAGTTTTCTTCATACTGATTGAAGCTTCTTTGATTCCTGAAGGTTGGAGGTCTTCTTGGATATTCATATCTTTTGTAATCACTCCTTCTTTTTGGTATCCTTGTACACTTATCATCAACTATCTATGTAGCTCTTTCTTCAACATTATTGTTGGTATTTGCATCTTATTTGTATGAAGTTTCACCCATGCATCCAAGATGTGTTAAGTATTTTGGCACTTAAGAGTTTCTTAATCTCTTCCTCAATGAGACAATTGTGTTTTCACAACTACCCAATTCACTTCTTAGTTTTCTTTGCATCTCTTTGAGCTTGGTATTTTCAATATCAACATGCTTCAATTTTTTAAGATTCTCATCTTCTTGTTGAATAATTTTTTCTTCATGATTTTCTTCTTCTTCATTGGAATTTTCTTCTTTAGTTTCATTTCTTTCAATCCTTGGATGAGGACATTGAAGTTCAACATGACCTACTCCTTCACAATTAAAGAAAATGAAATGACCTCTATTTTCTTGTTTGAAATCTGAGATGTTGTAATTTGCTTCAACATCTTCTTCTTCTTCTTCTTCTGCTTCTTCCCTTACATAAAGGTCTTGTATCTTGTCCCAAATATCTTTTGATGATGCACATGATCCCACCTTGGATTTCATTGAATCTGTCAATCCATCCAGGATGGTATCTATTACCAATTTGTTGTTCCTTTTTTCTTCCTTCTGAGCTGCGGTCTTTGGTTTCTTCAAAGCATTGTATCCTGAATCAACTGAGAACCAAACATCTACCCCAAGAGATTTCAAGTAAGTTTCCATTCTGTTACTCCAGTATTCAAAATTGCTTCCATCAAATGGTGGAATCCCATTTGGAATGTTGTCTTCCATTTCTTCTTAGGATGTTCCTTCCAGTGGTTAAACTGTATTGAAGATAACCTGCTCTGATACCAATTGTTGATACTGAGAGGGGGGTGAATCAATATCAAGTACAATTTAAAACATTTTTCAACTTATACTTAAACCATTCAACTATATCCAATGAGTAATGAAAAGTAGTATAAGATTTACACCAATACACCATGCACAATATATGAGAAATAATCAATAGTTAATGTTCAAGGGAAGTAATGACTTCCAAAGGTAGCTACAACTTCCAAATGTAAAGGAAGGGATAAACCTCCAAGAGGAAGATACAATCCTCCAATATCAAGAGAGAGTTTAACTCTCCATCCTTGCCCCTTCCTTCCACCCAAGAATATATGAGAGATAATAAACCTTTACATTAAATCATCACCATCAACCAATCATCACATAGAACCTGATAATGCTTCCCAAGACTTCTTCAATTTATGAAATTCTTCAATACTTGGAGTACTCTAATCCTGTAGATAATATTACTCAATGCATTCTCTGAAACTCCTCCAATTTTCACTCCTTGAATCCTCCCCAAAAAGAGGTTATAGAAAGAATGGTAGACTTTATTCAATCCTGGTCTATTCAGGAGAGTGAATTTTCATAGAATGCCCCGCGATCAATAATTAACATCTGATTCTGAAACTTGCACAAAAGAAACCAAAGTCTATACTCTTTCCAATGAAATTTGTCCCACTTCATTTGGATTCTCGATGAAGAAGGTATGATGGTTTTACCCAGAACACTTGTTTATTGACTAGCTTCAGGACTGGTCACAAACCCTATCTTGTACAAAGTGTATCTCCATAATTATAGTGAATCAAGAGATGAACATTTTAGCATAGGTACCTTGATATGTCTTCTCAATACAATAATGATTTCACCATCTGAATCGTTCTATAAAAAAACGTTATAGCAAAAATGGTAAGATGACCTGAAAATAACATACCTTAGAACACATCACCAAAAGACTTCATCCTCCCTTGAAATACGGCTTTCTTTTCTTCTTATTATGTCTAGAATTCAAATTTTATCAAATGAATGTATAATGATGTTTATTTATACCATTTCTGTCACTTCCTTTTAACATTAGGGCCGACCTGACACTTTCTTATTTTTTAATTCTTTTCTTTAATTATCTTCAGGGCCTACATGTACTTCCTTCTTCAATTCACTTTGTCATATTCAAAACTTCATTTCTCCTCAACCATGAGAATCCACGTTATTTGCCACATACCACCAGAAACAACATGATGTATACTATCCATCCATGAGTGTTTCATCTACATGTGCATTTTCCTTCATTTCCAAATAGCTTCATCAATCTTACGGTCCAAAACCCATGACTAGGGTTGATATCAATGACAACAACCAATCTTCCAACACTTATTCCTTGGACTTGAGATCATTTAGGATGTATTAGGCATCAAACTGTCTCAGGCCAAGTATGCTCGAGATATCCTTGAGATATTTCACATGACAGACTGCAAGTATTCTCCGACTCCTTTCCTATCAGGAGTCAAACTTGAGGATGGTGGGGAGACTCCACCAGTTGACAACACACTCTACAAACAATTAGTGGGGAGATTGTTGTTTCTCACACACTCTAGACCATACCTCTCATATGTAGTTGGCGCATTTTCCAGGTTCATGCAGGAGTCGCATGAGCTACATTGAAAGGCTACAAAGAATATCCTTCAATAAGTATAAGGCACCATCACCTTTGGGATTCATTATGTAGTAGACTCTACCTTAGATCTCATCAGGTTTACTAATTCTAAATGGGATTTTGATAGCATTGATCGCAAGTCCACATCTGGTTACTCACTCAGTCTTGGTTCTAGGCCTATTTTTTGGTTGAGCAAGAAGAAATATGCCATTTGTGTATCTTCAGTCAAGGTAGAGTACAAAGGGGTAGTTAACATAGTCATTCAGGATATGTGGCTACAACATTTTCTCACTGATTTGGGCATTCAGTTTCATTGGTCAATTGTCATCTGGTGTGACAACTAGAGCACTCTAAAGTTCTACAAAGATCTATTTCATATCCAGCGAATGAATCACATCAAGATCCACATGCACTACATCCGAAACTTAGTAGATGAGGGTATCATCTAACTACAATTTTTTCCTTTAGCAGAATATCCAACATACATCTTCACCGAGACCTTCACTGATCAGAACTTCCATCTCTGCGAAGTCATCTTGGAGTGAAGGACACAGTTGCATAGAAACTTTATTTCTTATTTTTATATACATTGTACCTTGAGGGTGGGGTCTTCCATGAGGTTTTCCCTATTTCCTCACTTTATTTCAGTGTATCTTTTGTATTTGGGTACCTAACATGGCCTCCTTGCCGGGACCCATTCTTTATTTTCACCATTATGATGATCATGGGGGGTGTTGAAGTTACTTCACACACACCTAGGATTTATTTTTACTAAGGTTTTTCCTTGTTTATTATTCATAACTAGTCTTTCTCTAGTCTCCTATATTTTAGGGGAGAATATTCCACCATGAGAATTTTCTCTTTCATTTGACACTTCAGTTTGACTAGTTGAGTTGAGTTTAGATGCTGCATTGGTTTTGTCACCATGCAAAATTGGGACCATCACCATGCTAATGTTCAATTTCCTTGGGATAATCACCATATTGGTGCATTATCCAATTACCTTATATACTCCTCACTACACTCTTTGCAATCAATTAACTGAAGACTAGTTGACTAGTTAACTCAACTAGGTGGCAATTTACTCCCGTAACTACCTGAGAGACTAGACTAGGTGGCAATTCACTACTGTAACTTCCTGAGAGACTAGACAAGGTGGAAGTTCACTCCTGTAACTATTGGTGTGTGTCCATATCACTCTATACCACCACTATGGTTCATTGTTTCTCCTCCAGTGAGCATTGATTGAGTTATACAGATTATATCATGTGTAAATTATTCATTATTGATTACGGTTAATGAGAATTCTTCCATTCTTTCTCTCCTTTTTCTTGTTTCTCAATTCTCTCTGCAAATGTATGTAGTATTTTCTAGCTATATCTATTTTGTGCATGTATATGGTATCACGTTAGATGGGAAACTCAGGACAAAGGCCTTTCATCCTACGGGATTGTCTCTTGAAGGGAGAAATGGTGTCCAATGTGATTTTTGAGTCTCAAATCTGTTTCAATGGTTTTGGTTTGCAACTTGTTTTAGTGTGATGATGAGTTTGTGTATTTGAGTTTAATCAAGGATGATTTTAAGGATGAAAATTAATTTCAAAATGTAGAAACATTGGTGAATCTTACTAATCCTTCATATGCCAATTATAAATGTTTGGCGATACTTTTGTAAAAATATTCAAATTTCTAAGGATTTTATATAGTTTGTATAACATTTTGGCGATTTTTAAGGTAAAAAAATTTTATACTATAGAATTTGGGTGAATCATTTTTAGAATGGAGAATATTGTTTTGGGAAAAACCATCGAAAATTATCCCATGAGCAAAATTTATCCCCTAAAATAATCATTGAGTTTAATTGCTTAAAAGTAAATTGTTAATGGCATAAAAGAAAAAGTCAAAAGTAAATAAATTTTTGAAAAGAAAATACAATAAATTCCTATGGACACAAGCAATCCAAATCAAATGGGTGAAGGGATGACTATTCCGTTTGAAAAATAGAGGAAGTGATGCATGTGCAATAGGGATTCTAAGAATGCAAAGCTTTCTTTCCAAAAGAGTAGATAAATTGCAATGGTGAATCCCTATTAGAAAGTAAAAATAAAGGGACTAAATGGTCTTTCTCTTCACTAAATATTTCTATATGCGACTACAATATCATTAAGGTTTTGAAACAACAATCAAATGGTAGCCAATGGCTATAACAATCAACAAAGAAATAGGTGCAATTAAATCAAATATATGGTCCTACCCTATATGCTTTTTTATTTTTCTTTTGGGTGCATTTAAAATGGTATGAAAGGAAATAAAAGAAACTATGGGAAGAACAAAAATCAAGTGGTATAGCTACAACTTGTTTACAGCAACAAAGAAGTAGCCAAACCCTTAAGAAACTCCTTGAGAAAAAGGGATGAAAACTTGCTCGAGTCTATTCCATAATTATTAGGGTTTTTTAAACCACCTAACAAACTATCAAATCAGGGGTATCTATAGGCCCTACAAATAATATACAATAGGAAAACTAAACACTGAAAGAAAGAACAAATTTAAAAATTGATCAATGTGGGAAAAACCTAGATAAGTGCGCTAAGAAATGGCGTAAAAAGGTCGTATTCCTCTGTTGAATAGTGGCAGACAATTCCACAAAATCTACATTGAGTAGTGGTATAAAATTTCCCTCTTTTTGCATTGACCATTGGTAGATAAGGGGCCAAAACCTGCGTTGAGTAGTGGCAAAAAAATGCTTAATTGTTACGCTGACTAGTGGAAAAAAAGGGCCAAAAAGTTCACTGGGAATTTTTTTTTAGGGAAACATTGTGGTTTTAGATATGATGGTTTCCTGAGTGAATATCTGCAACTTTTAACCTGCAAAAATGAATAGAAAACTATAGGAAGGTAAAAACTCACAAAAAACTCAGCAAAACCCCATAAAAATGACAGAAAAAATGCGTACCACATACCCACATCCTAGGATCATGAGTAAAACTCAGATCACTAGTATGGTCGACATGTTTTTGGTGTATATGTATAGAAAGGTTGATCAAATATACAAACTTTGTGGTTTTATCAAATTTACAGACAAATGTGGGTGTGAGCACAATAAGCCCTAGTTCTCTAGTGATTAAATTCCTTTAGATCTATGTTATTCATAAATAGAAAAGGCATGCATCAAAAAACATACATGAATAACAAAGGATAGAAAGAATTAATATTATGTATAATACCCAAATAACCACAATACAAATACATAACACTTGTGAAGAAACCAATGAAAACAAATTTCTCTTGGTGACCTCTCTGTGGGAGGGTTCCTCTTTCTGTCCCGAATGTATGGTACCACTAGATAGACTCTTGTCTTGTATGAAAGTAAGTATGGTGAGATAAATATAAGAGGTGAATGGAAATTTTGGCAACATCTCTGTACTCTCATGAGAATTCATATGGAAATTATATGACTCTCTTATTGTATAGGAAAAATAGTGGTTATCGTTGATATGGTCAAAATAAAATATTATATTTAACCAAATCAATTTTAACCACTAATTTTAAATTTACCTTTAATTTGAATAAAATAAAGAGGGGGAAATGAATAAAAGGGGATTATGACTTACTTAAGTGAAATAACTTAGGAAAA
>ML809515.1:433707-443813 GCA_009831015.1 Picea engelmannii | reverse complement strand
TAGTGTCAGACAATCATCTGTATCATGGTTTGTTGCATGACAATACATACATGTCACTCGTGGAAGTGGAAACTGCCTTGCATAATGAAAAGGATGCTAGCAGTTGTGGAACACTACTGGACCTCTACCTCGTCTAAATCCTCCTCTTCCTCATGCTCCACCTCTGTATCCACCTCGATGTCCTTGTGGTGCATTGTACTGAGCTACATGGTTATACTATGCAGGGTTATACTATGGTTGCGCATTATTGCATTACGGTTGCGCATTATTGTACCGTTATTGTGCATTGTTATATGGTGGTGGTACCTGGTTGAACTGAGGTGCATATTATCCTTTCATAATTTCTTCTTGCACCCTACAAGCATCTAAAGTTATTTGACTCAAAATATTCATCGTCCTATGATGCAGGAGCATCGCCAATACATCAAGTGAGCCAACGTGGAGCGGAAGACAGCTGGATAAGCCAGCACACATTTTGAAAATACTTTGGGATTGTTGCGTGATCTTAAATGGGACATTTAAGAGACGACGCACTTCATTGTAATGGACCTTGAGTGGATAGCTCTCGTCCTTAGGTAGATGAGGCATTTAAAATAGTTAATGCTGGTAGATAGAATATTTAAGTCTAGATTTGATAGTTTAGAATTCGAGAGGGAAAACGGATATAGACACCCTCCTTGTATTGTTGTATTATTAGATGAGATAATCAAGAGCAGGAGCAAGAAGAGAAGAGAAAACAGAGAACTGTGTAGGGAATATCCATGTATAGATATTGAATTAATAGAAGAAAGCTTTGATTCAAATCCATGGTTATGTGTCTATTCTCTGTGTATTGATGTTATGCTCATGAATATTTGCTTCCTATCATACATGTTCTTTTATATGTTGTGTATGTGATTTCATGGTTGAATTAAAGTCTGAGAGGGTGAATGAATGAGTTTCAATTGTTTCTCTAAGTGAGCCAGAAGATTCTTGCAGGGAGTGCAGTCGAATTGTCCGCAAGGAGTGCGTTGACAGAAGGGTTCACTTAGAGAAAGATTTTGTTCTCATTTCCTAAAGAGTGCATATAGGCACAGTTCCGTGCAAGGAGTGCGCAGGCCAAGTGAAGTCTCAAAGTTGTGATTCTGAGCAAAGTATTGAAAGGTTGTTTCCGCAGGAGTGCACAGGGTCAAAGGACTTCAACACTTAGATAAGGTTGAAGATTTTCCACAAGGAGTGCATGCAAAGTTCCTTCTAAGTAAGAGAGAAACGGAAGGAAACTCAGGAGGAGTAGGCCTTCGAATTCATCGAGGGATAAGTGCAGGAAAGTTTTTGTTGAACATTCGAAGGAAGCGTCGTAGGTTGACGAGCAGACAATGAGTCTCGTAGAGAGACACTTCTTCCTTTTTGTGGATTTTCACAGGGAAGAACGGACGGACGAAATCATCCGAGGAGATTTCGCAAGGTTTTGGGAGTCGTTGGATATCTCAAAGACATAAGGTGGTTACAACGCAAGTGTGGAGAGGATTCAAATATCAGGAGAGGTAGCACCCTTTATCCAAGATGGTCAGGTTCATTGGATTTTTCACGAGATCGCCTATCAGGACCTCGTGAGGAAAGTGCCTAAGCAAAGGTAAGGAGAGTCGTGAGATTGCGAGGAGAAAGATCTCGACTACTCTGAGGATAGTGTGTATCCATAGGATTTGACAAGCGGAAAGGTGGCACCGCAGATCTCGAAACTCGTAAGTGGAAGGGTCAAGATATTAGCGTTATAAGTCGCGAGGCGCGAGTACGCGAAACGACGAAGTGGTGAGAGGATCAGGAGCGTCCATATGAACATGACAGGTGGCGAAGATCTAAGGATCTTGCGAACTCGGGAACTCGTAGGGGAAGAGCCCAAGCATTGGGTATTTGGAGTCATCAGGTCGCGAGTCTCGGCACCTCGGGTCTCGGTAGTCGACGGAGAAGTTGTTAAACCTCGCGAGTAGCGAAGTCACGAGGGAGCGAGGTCGCGATAGTGCGAAAATCCCGAGTGAAGTGACGGGTGTGGAAAGGTCAAGTCACACATGTGTATCAGAGTCTCAGTACCTCGGGTATCGAAGGTCGGAAACCCAAAAGGTTGGTATCGCGAGTAGCGAGGTCGCGAGTTACGATCTGTCGAGGAGTTAAGGAAGGGGATCGCGTGACGAAGAGAATCTATGGGTAAGAAGATTCCTGATAGGGAATTAGAACAACCTTTGAGTTCTTCGGGCTGAGAAGAAAGGAAGGTCCTATGTGAGTGGACGTGCCCACAAAGGCGGGTGCGCATTTGCGCCATAGTGGTATCAGAGAAGGATTGAATATTTGTTTTCTATAGCAGAGAGAGAGAAAATTCAACATGCCGCCCAGAAGAGAAAGACAATCACTTGACCCAGAAGACAGGGAGGCGAGAAGAAGAGGTAGGTCGACAGGGAATCTAGAGATGGAAAGGAAGATACGTGATCTTTGAGCAAGATTAGAAGATATGGAGGCAGTGCAGAGACGCACAACCAATGTTGGATACCTAAGTGACTCCGAAGGGGAAGCTGAAGTTGAACAACAAGGAGAAGTTGCAGCCGAAGATGCAGCAAATGAGCGATTGATTAAAGCTATCACCCGGATGAGTTCAAAGACAAAGATGGACATTCCAACTTATGAAGGAAGTCTGGATGCAGAAGAGCTATTAGATTGGATTATAGCTCTTGAGACCTACTTCGATTATGAGGATATCGAAGAGAATAAGAAGGTTAAACATGCTGTCACCCGATTGAAAGGACATGCAACATTATGGTGGGACGAACTTCAAGTTGACAGATGCTGCAAAGGCAAGCAGAAAATTAAAAGCTGGGATCAAATGATTGCAAAGATGAAGGCAAAATTCATCCCAAGGGACTATCAAATTTATCTATTCAGGAGGATGCAAAACCTGAGACAGAAACTGATGATAGTGAAAGAATACACTGAGAAATTCTATTGGCTGAACATCAGAGAAGGTCATCGGGAGAGCGATGATAAAAAGGTTGCCAAATACCTGAATGGTCTGAGATACGACATTCAGGATGAATTAAGCATGACAACCATTAGAACGGTTGAGGATGCTTACCAGATGGCTCTGAAAGCCGAGGAGAAGCTGAGATGTAAGAAAGGTCAGCGAGGGAGAGGCAGAAGTCAGCCCAGAGGCAAGGCAGTTTCCCAGGAGAAATACCAGAAGCCCAAGGAGGAATGGAAGAAACCTCAGGGTAAGATTGAGAGAGGTGGAACCTCACAGTGAGGACAACAATATGTTGAGCAGAGGGGACAACATAATGAGCAGAGAGGAGATTATGCTGACGCAAACACTTTTCCTCGTACCAGAGGTAGGGGAAAAGGCCGAGGTGGAGTAATCACATGCTTCACATGTGGAAAGGATGGGCACATGTCATTCGAGTGTCCAGAGAAAAGAAAGGATATTGGAGAAGCTCACATCGCTGAAGCGCAGAGGCGTGATGTTGAGAATGAAGACACAGAAGGTGGAAGGTCACTGATGATGCGTAATGTTCTCTTGACACCTGGGAAGGAGGTGGATGACTCAGCTTAGAGGACCAGACTGTTCAGAACAACTTGCAAAAGCAAGGACTGGAAATGCAAGGTTATTGTGGACAGTGGAAGCACGAATAATCTTGTTTCGACCGAGATGGTAGAGAAGTTGGAGCTGGAGACAATTGATCACCCGAGTCCATACAAGGTGTCATGGCTAAAAAAGGACATCAGGTAAGTGTCACTAAACAATGCCTGGTTGACTTTAAAATTGGAGGATATAATGATAAGGTCTTATGTGATGTCATTCCCATGGATGTATGTCATTTGTTACTGGGTAGACCATGGCAATATGACCGAAATGTGGTTCACGACGGGAGGATGAACACATATACTTTAGAGAAGGATGGGAGGATACACAGGTTTCTTCCGATAAAGGATAAAGAGGTGAAACTAGAAGTGAGAAACACAATACTTCTCATGAGTGGGAAGGAACTTCTCACAGAGATGAAGAAGAAAGAAGATCCACAATTCTTTGTTGTCAGAAAACCAAGGATTGTTTTGACTAGCACAAGAGTGGACGATTTACCAGATGAGATTCAGGAACTGCTGGGAGAGTTCACTGACATCATAGTGGACGAATTACCTCATTCGTTGCCACCGATGAGGAGTGTGAGTTATCACATTGATCTCATACCAGGAGCCAGTTTACCAAACAAAGCTACATACAAGTTGACACCACAGGAAAATGAAGAAGTGAAGAGGCAATTCCAAGAGTTGTTGGACAAAGGATTGGTCAGAGAAAGCTTGAGTCCATGTGTCGTTCCAATAGTACTTAGTCCAAAGAAGGATGGAGGTTGGAGAATGTTTACCGACTCAAGAGCAATCAATAAAATTACCATCAGGTACAGGTTTCCACTGCCGAGAATGGATGATCTGATGGATTTCCTGAGTGGGGAAAATTATTTTTCGAAGATAGATCTGAAGAGTGGATATCATCAGATTCGCATGAGGGAAGGTGATGAATGGAAGACAACATTCAAGACAAACAAAGGTTTGTACGAATGGCTGGTCATGCCATTTGGTTTGACAAATGCGTCGAGCACATTTATGAAACTGATGAATGAAGTCCTAAGGGAATTCATTGGGAAATTTGTAGTCATATATCTGGATGATATACTGATCTTTAGTATGACGAAGGCTGAACATTTGAAACATTTGGCCCTTGTGATGAGGAAACTACAGCAGGAGAAGATGTTGATTAATATGAAAAAGTCCTCATTTACGAAGACAGAGCTCATTTACTTGGGATTTTTCATAGCGACAAATGAGTTGAAGATGGATCCGGGTAAAGTGGAAGTGATTAAGAATTGGCCATCACCGAGAAATGTTTTCGAGGTGAGAAGTTTCCATGGTTTAGCTAGTTTCTACCGAAAGTTCATCAGAAATTTCAGTGGAATTAGCGCAGTGATGATGGATATGGTGAAGAAGCGACGTAAGTATTTTCATTGGACAGCAGAGGCTGAGAGATTCAATCTGTTGAAGCGGAAGATAACGGAACGACCAGTGTTGGTGTTGCCGGACTTCAAGAAGACATTTCAGGTGAAGTGTGATGCAAGCGGATATGCCATAGTAGAGGTCTTAAGTCAGGAAGACAGAATTTGGATGAAGCAAAAGTAAAATACTCCACGTATGACAAATAATTTTATGTTATCATACAGGCATTGAAGAAGTGGAGGCATTACTTGATCCCAAAATAATTTGTACTGTACAACGATAATCATGCATTACAGTTTGTGAGTCAACATGAGAAGTTGAATCAAAAACATGCTAAATGGGTAGAGTATATGCAGAATTCCACGTTTGTGATCAAACACATTTCAGGAACTACTAACAAAGTGGCTAATGCTTTGAGCAGGAAGTGTTTGTTGCTGCAGGAATTCCGAGTCAAAACATTGGGTTTTGAAAATCTGAAGGACATGTATGCAAGAGATACAGATTTCGGAGAAGCTTATGAAGCAACTAAGAATCCAGTTCTCAGAGATCGGAGCCCTTTGATAGATTATATGATCCAGGAGGGATTGTTGTTCAGGGGCAATCAACTGTGTATTCCGAATTGCTCCATGAGGGGGAACTTGTTGAAAGAGAAACACAGTGGTCGATTGGCAGGACATTTTGGCCATGAAAAAACATTTGCAAAGCTGAGCGAATCATATTTTTGGCCAGGCATGTGAGCATATGTCAAGAGCTTTGTTGACAAGTGTTGAATTTGTCAGCATTCGAAGGGGAGAAAGAAGAATGTGGGATTTTATCAGCCATTGCCCATACCAGAGATACCATGGGAGGCGGTCAGCATGGATTTTGTATTGGGTTTGTCAAGGACACAGAGAGGGGTTGATTCCATATTTGTGGTGGTGGATAGGTTTTCTAAGATGGTACATTTCATTCCATGCCAGAAGACCAACAATGCAACTCACATCGCAAATTTGTTTTTCAAGGAGGTCATTCGACTTCATGGATTGCCGAAAAGCATAGTTTCGGATAGAGACGCTAAATTCATACGGAATTTTTGGAGGACCCTATGGAAGAAGCTAAGAACTAACTTGGTGTTTATTTCTGCTTATCATCCATAGACGGATGGACAAACAGAGGTGGTGAACAGAAGTTTGGGAGACTTGCTGAGAAGCTTGGTGACATAGCACCATAGCAGCTAGCACAACATATTGCCACAGGCAGAGTTTGCATACAACGATTCAGTCAATCGGAGTACAGGAAAGAGCCCATTTCAGATTGTTTATGGGACACAACCGAGAGGAGTTTCTGAACTCAGAGAGTCAGAACAGACTGCAACTAGCAGTGCTAGTGCAGAAGAATTCGCTGAGGCGATGAAAGAACTTCACAGCAGGGTGAAGCAATGACTGATAGACTCAAATCAGGACTACAAGCACAGAGCAGATCAACATCGGAGACAACTTCAGTTTGAAGTTGGTGATCTAGTTATAGCACACTTGAGGAAGGAAAGGTTCCCAAGGGGAACATACAACAAGCTGAAAATGAAAAACATTGGACCATGCAAGGTCTTGAGAAAATTCAGAGAAAATTCTTATGAGATTGAGTTGTCGGATGGCATCGGAATATCTGCGATATTCAATGTGGCATATTTATACCCATACAGGGCTGGAGAAGCAGAGACTGGAACTGAGGAACCATTGATCTAGTGGGCGAAGCAGATGCTGATAGAAGAAAAGCCACAGATGGAGTGCATACTGGACAAGAGAGTGGCTAAGAAGACCAGGAGAAAAGAATACTATGAGTACCTGGTCAAGTGGAAGAACCACCCAGTGGAAGATGCTAGCTAGGAGACTGAAGCAATGATACAAAAGCATGGACAGACCGTGCAGGAGCTCATGGACAGGAGCCCATGAAAATTTTCAAGTCGAGGAGTATGATGCAGGAGCATTGCCAATACATCAAGCGAGCCAGCGTGGAGCGGAAGACATCTGGATAAGCCAGCACACATTTTGAAAATACTTTGGGATTGTTGCGTGATATTAAATGGGACATTTAAGAGATGACACACTTGTACATTGTAATAGACCTTGAGAGGATAGCTCTCGTCCTTAGGTAGATGAGGCATTTAAAATAGTTAATGCTGGTAGATAGAATATTTAAGTCTAGATTTGATAGTTTAGAATTCGAGAGGGAAAACGGATATAGACACCCTCCTTGTATTGTTGTATTATTAGATGAGATAATCAAGAGCAGGAGTAAGAAGAGAAGATCAAGAAGAGAACTGTGTAGGGAACATCCATGTATAGATATTGAATTAACGGACGAACGAAATCATCCGAGGAGATTTCGCGAGGTTTCGGGAGTCGTTGGATCTCTCATAGACGCAAGGTGGTTACAACATAGGCATGGAGAGGATTCAAATCTCGGGAGAGGTAGCACCATTTATCCAAGATGGTCAGGGTTGTTGGATTGTTCACGAGATCGCCTATTGGGACCTCGTGAGGAAAGTGCCTAAGCAAAGGCAAGGAGAGTCGCGAGATTGCGAGGAGCGAGATCTCGACTACTCCGAGGATAGTGTGTATCCACAAGAGTTGACAAGTGGACAGGTGGCACCACGGATCTCGGAACTCGTAAGTGGAAGGGTCGAGATATTGGCATTAAAAGTCTCGAGGCGCGAATACACGAAACGACGAAGTGGTGAGAGGATCAGGAGCGTCCATTTGAACAGGACAGGTGGAGGAGATATAAGGATCTCGTGAACTCGGGAACTTGCAGGGGAAGAGCCCAAACATTGGGTATTCGAAGTCACAAGGTCGCGAGAGAACGAGGTCACGAGTCTCGGCACCTCGAGTCTCGAAAGTCGACGGGGAAGTTGTTAAACCTCGCAAGTAGCGAAGTCACGAGGGAGCGAGGTCACGATAGCGCGGAAATCCCGAGTGAAGTGACGGGTGTGGATAGGTCAAGTCACATGCGCATATCAGAGTCTCGGTACCTCAGGTATCGAAGGTCGGAAACCCAAAAGGTTGGTATCACGAGTAGCGAGGTTGCGAGTTACGATCTACCGAGGAGTTAAGGAAGGGGATCACGCGACGAAGAGAATATGTGGGTAAGAAGATTCCTGATAGGGAATTAGAAGAACCTTTGAGTTCTTGTGGCCAAGAAGAAAGGAAGGTCCTGTGTGAGAGGACGTGCCCGTGAAGGCGAGTGTGCGTTTGCGCCATCCTACAATATTTATTATCATGACCTACTAACTTGCAAAAATTGCAGTATGAACTTTTGGGTATTGTACTATACTTTTGCATCATTGGAAAAATATATGGATCATGCTCATGCATTTTACAAATCTCACACCATGGTCCTTCTGTTGGAAAATGGTTTGGTACTCTTGTTTCCATGTACTGCATGAAAGATGGACATTCATTCTTATGGTGTCCTTCTATCCTGCATGTGGTACACCAAATATCTTTTCTTTTCTCTTTGCCCTTATTATGATTAAACTAAATTTTAGGTTTTTCATATACTCCTTCAACTCCTCTATTGTTGTATATGTCTTCTGATATTTGTTCTCTTCCATTTGTAAGGCTTCCAGTAGAGCCTCTTCCTGAGTTTGAAACTTATGTTGTCTTAATGGGTATTTCAAATGTGGTAAAAATGAGTAGACACATAAGTGCATATGTTCCATGTCTGTCATGGCATATTTCAACTTACCTTTGAGATGCTTAAACCTTTGGTCAATATCCCAAACTGAATCACCGTGTTTTTTCCTGATTTCAATAATTTCCTTCATATACTGGTCCTCTAATTCGGGCTTATGAAATTCATTTATCAATAGTTTTTTCATGCCCGAAATCATCCTTTTTACTCATGGTGGATTTTTTACATGTAGTCTCATGTACCAATCCAATGTGTGGTCTCTTAACGTGATAGATAACTGTGCAAGTTTTGTATCCTCATCTGTGATATTATTTTCTTCCAAGATCTTCTCATATATGAATAAGTGCTTTTCAAGGTCCTCTGATGCCTCTCCCCAAAATTCTAGTAAATTGATCATGGGATCATGTCCTGCCATTTTGAATTGTGTTGAACTACTACCTCCATGCAGTGTAGATATTTGGATGTTACTTCCTGAACTCGATCCTCCATTTGTTGTTCCTTGTTTGGATGTCTTTCCTATTGTCTTTCTTCCACTACAATTTGGTTTTCTAAATGATGGTGTTCTTTCTGTTGTACTAGTCACACATAGGCTTGTAAGTTCCAAACTAAGGGTGACCTAGATTGGAGTTCTTCATTTTCTTTCTACCCTTGGAACTCCTATTTTCCTTTCATATGTTGCACGCATGATTTCCTCAATCTTCGTCATAGCCTATAGATCCTCTACATCTTCCTCATTGGTTTCCAAGCCCTCTCTATCACTTATGGCTCTCTTCTTGTTATTCATCTTATATTGGTAGGGGACTCCATTGCGTGTCTTTCCAGCTATTGCCATTATCTTATTTATCTATTCTTTCTCCATCATGATTGGGTCCATGCCCTCCTTCTTCTTTCCCTTATCCATTTCTTCCTCCATTTGTCCACCTCTTGTCAGTTCTTCCACCCTTCCCCCATGCACACAAGGAAATTTAGTTGTCTGATTCCATGGTCATCACATCATTGTTATACAGTAAAATATTGATTGAAGTATATAAAGATCTGATATACATACCTCTAGTTCCTTTTATAAAATACTAGTCTTCTACATTGTAAGACTTCATGGTATCCATTGCAAATTTGGTGATAAACCCTGCAATAACATAGTCTAACCAAAAATCTACTACACACATAAATTTGCTATTAACTTGTTGTAACTGCACGATCTCCATGGAATTACACTACAATTGTCGAATTTGATCTGTTGGGTGGTTTTATTTTAACCTCAATAGCCACTCTTGCAACAAATGCAAAAAATAATAGAAAAATACCTCGTGCAAGTAGCTAAACACGTATTTGTCTAAGTATTTGTGCACTGTTAACTTAGGGTTTTTTTTGTCCTTCTGCAAAAAATCGAGTTCCGTCATTTTCATCCATATTTCAATCTCCACCTT
>ML809515.1:413264-423310 GCA_009831015.1 Picea engelmannii | reverse complement strand
AGACAACTGTGGTTTAGTTATGTAATTATGAATATTCATATATACACATTTTCTTTTTAGAAGGGAAAAACAATAAATTCCACCATCAAACAAATCTCCATACTTTCTCAACTATTTCTACTCATCCTTCCTCCCTAACTTACCTCCATCTTCATTCCTATCCTTCCTCTACTGGACTATCTTGGAGCATCAACTATATTGATCTAACTCCAAATACAACCTATAAGTGGAAGTGTCACTATCTTGACCAAGCTTCCCCAACAAACAACTGACAGTCATCATCAGATGTCTAGGGGAGTGTGATCTAACACCATCCTCCCATGACTTCAGGTTTCGGAGGATACACGGTGGGAAATTTCTGCAGCCCTCCTAATCATAACTACGATCCACACCCTATAGTGGAATATACAGTGGCATCGTGTTGCTAGGAGTTTTGTCATCATTTATTCGATTTTGGGCAGTCTCATCACCTAAAATCCTACACCGGTCCACATATCATAGCAGTGCATCCAAACGAATATAATTTCACATACAAATATTCATACCATAATGTTTCTCGGCTAGTGGTCATGACATCCACTTTCATCATCATTATCCCTTGGCTATTTCATAGTCCATAACCTACAGATTACTCTGTAACACAAACTCATACATTTATATGCATTATCATCATGTAATTGCATACAATCATCATTTCAATTCGGTATCCTTGTACCAAAAACTTAACATCAAAGTTTTCAAGTTAGAAATAGATCTCATAATATCCCATAATTCAATTTCGACACCCATTCATAAAATTATCATTTACCAAATAGATTGCATCATATCCAACATCTTTCTAATAGCATTTAAACCTTCATAGGATTCACATTCATACAATATGTCGCATCATATACATCATCATCAATAACATTTAATCATTCATAAAATTTACATTCAGATAGTAGATCGCATTATATCCACCATCATCAATAACATTTAAACATTCATAAAATTTACATTCTCACAATATATCGCATCATATCGATCATTATCCGAATATATTTAACATTCATAAAGGTTTATATGTCTTAAAAGTTTAAGTGTATCATTTCATAGTTTCAATGTGAGTAGAAAATAAAAGTGTAGGCCTCAGGTAATCCTGGTTGTCTAAGTGAAAAGATGGTGTTACATACACCCCACCTTTCAGAAACATATTCTTGAGGTGGTCAAAAAAGTGAGGGATAGTCTTGTCGTAGTGTTTCGGTGTCTTCCCCAGTAGTAGATCCCGGACTATACTTGTCCCATTCGACCTTAACTTGGTCTACCAGACGGTTCCTGAGCTATCGGACTCTACGTTCCAATATGCATAATGGTTCTACCATGAGAGTTCCCATGTCCAATACCTGCAATTCCTTCCAATTTAGTTTATGTGATTCATCATCAACATAATGACGTAAATCAGATACATGAAAAACATCATGAGTTTTATGCAAGTGGGGTGGAAGTACGAGACGATAGGAAATGGGTCCAATTTTCTCTTGTATTTTTAATGGTCCTATAAATCGAGGTGACAAATTTGTCCCCTTCACAAACCATATGGTACACTTATTAGGCCTAGTATGAATGAACACCTGGTTTCCCACTTCATAACTTCAGTCAGTCTTGTGTGCATCTGCATAACTTTTCTACCTATCCTGTGCTTCCTTTAGTCTCTGCCTAATTTGAGTTACCTATTCCTCCATCTCTTGAATCAATTCTAGCCCAATTGTTACTCAGTCTTCTAATCTTTCCCAACTCAATGATGTTTTGCATGGCCTTCCATACAAAGCTTCATAGGATGGAATTCCGATGGAGCTATCAAAACTGTTATTGTAGGAAAACTCTACCAAAGGTAGGTACTTCTCCCACTGGGTTTTATTATCCATGACATACATCCTAAGCATGTCTTCCATGACTTGATTTATCCTCTTGGTTTCCCCATCTGTTTCAGGATGATAAGCTGTGCTTAAGTTCAACTGAGTCCCCAACGCTAACTGCAAACTTGTCCAAAACCTAGAAGTGAATCTGGAGTCCCTATCTGAAATGATCTTCTTAGGTATCTTATGCAAACAGATAACCTCATTTACAAACACATGTGCCACATTAGTGACATCGTAAGTGTCTCTTACAAGAATGAAATGAGCACTCTTGGTCAGTAACCTCTTAAGCTCAATGAATGCACTATCACATTCTTTTGTCCATTCATACCTGACCCCCTTGCGCTGCAAGGGGGTGATGGGTTTCGCTATTTTTGAGAATCCTTCCACAAATCTCTGATAGTAACCTGCTATCCCCATGAAGCTTCTCACCTCATGGGCATTTTTTGGCATTGGCCACTCCATAATGGCCTTTACCTTTTCTAGGTCCATAGAGATTCCTTCGATGGAAATGTTATGACCTAAATAGTGAATTTATTTCTGGAATAAGGAACACTTCGACAACTTCCCATACAATTTGTTCTCCCTAAGGCAGGACAACACCACTCGCAAGTGTTCCTCATGTTCTCATTTGTTCTTGGAATAAATGAGGATGTCATCTAGAAAGACTTGTACAAAATGGTCTATGTACATTCAGAATATGTCGTTCATGAGGCTCATGAATACTATTGGCGCATTGGTCAATCCGAAAGGTATTATGACAAACTCGTAATGTCCAAATTGAGTTTGAAAGGTAGATTTTGAGATGTCACCTTCTTTAATCATTAACTGATGATACCATGATCGCAAATCGATCTTTGAGAATATCGCTGCTCCTTTCATTTGATCAAAGAGGTCATCTATTCACGACATTGGGTACCTATTTTTCACTGTAGCATGGTTCAAGTCCCTGTAATCTATACATAGTCATAAGGAACCATTTTTCTTCTTTACAAAAATTACTGGTGCACCCTAATGTGAGACACCAGGCATTATTAGCCCTAAGTTCAGTAACTCTTTCCACTGCATTTCCAACTCACAAAGTTTTGGCGCTATCATTCGATACGGAGTTTTGGAAATTGGTTCTACACCAGGTTTTAGCTCGATAGTAAAATCAAGCTCCCTCTCAGGAGGTAACCTTGGTAACTCATTCGGAAAAAAATCCTTAAATTCTGACAATACTAGATACTAATCTAATGAGGGTCCCTTCATTTCATTCACTGCTTCCACTACATATAGTCGACACCCTTGCCTCAAGCATCGCTTAACCTTCATAGTTGATATAAAGCGTAATGACACCTTTCTCCATACACCCTGGATCTCTACTAGTCTTCCTTCATCGTCGACACAAAGCACCCTTTTTGTGAAACAATCTACCAAAGCTCCATGAGCTTATAACCAATCCATTCCAATGATTAGGTCATACGCCCTGAGAGAAGTGATGTATACCTTCAACCTAGTAGTACACACTCCCAGGTCTACTATACAATTATCAACGCTTGGTCCTACCGCTTGTTTTTCCCCCAAAGCCATCTCTACTTGTTTAAAGTCATCGTGCTCATAGGCTACTAACCCACTCTTTTCTAATGCAGATGGTGAAATGAAACTATCTGTCACAACAAAATCAAATAAAATCTTAACATTGATATGATTTAGTGTACCTGATGACTCCAACATTGTGGATTGAAGTTCGGCCTGGTGATTATTAACTGTTGTGTAAATCTGGTGGCTTCTACTTACTCTTCCCATCGAGGCCTTTCCTTCTCTATGCACAAATCCTGATTATAACTCTGGGCAGTCATGATGGTAATGGGGTCCTCCACATCCCTAATAGGTAACACGATATTGAACCTGCGCACTGTTCTATGACTGCCTCTGAAACGAGTTCCTTCCCCTAGAACTCCTGCCCCTACTAGTTGTTCCCTAATATGGTCGTGGACCTGCCTGCATTGTTGGTGATGAATGAGATGCTGCACTCACTGCCATTGAAATCCCCATGGCTACTATCCTTGGTGTGACTCTGTTACCATATGGAAGTGGCCTTGAGTCCCCTCCCTTGGGAAATTTTTTAGGGGCCTTCCCCGCGAATCCGGGACGATGCGGAAAGCAAGGTCTCGTACCTCTAGTTAATTTCATGTGTTCCTCTGCATAATTCACATTTTCCATAGCTTCCTCTACTGAAGACAGTTTCCACATCTGCACCATATCCCTTATCTTAGTGTTTAGCCCATAGTCGAAGCGTTCTGCCTGTCATTGCTCATTATCCATATATGAAACATACTTGACCAATTCATAAACCTGATCTCATATTCTTCTATGGTTTTGTTTCCCTATACTAGAGAATGGAATGCTCCTACCTGTTGTTCCTCATAGTAAGATGGTAGATATTTCCTTCAGAACCTCTCCTCGAAAATTTCCCAAGATATTGTGTCTAGGGTAAGATGCAATTGTCTTTCCAGGTTGCCCCACTAGTTTAAGGCACCGTCTCTCAACTAAAAAATCACTATCTTCACCTTTGAGGTGGATGCATAGTCCCTTAAGTAAAAACACCTTGTCATAACTCCCAACCATGCTTCTGCGTGTTCACCGACACGACCCCCGACAAACTCTAAAAGTTTAATCCTTTGCAGTTCTCTAGTGATGTCTTCGGGTGGAGGTCCTCCCCCTCCATCCCTTGACACTTCTGGATTACCCATTCCAGATGGTGTGGGTTTCACTTCGATCCCTGTTGGTTGTCGCCCCTTTAAAGTCTCATTTATGGCCTCCAAAGAGCGCAATATGAGAGCTAGTTCCGGCAATAGTGATGGGGGTGTTGGCGGTGTTGGCGGTGCCTACAATGATGCTCCTATGAATTGATTTCCTTGAGTCTTAACCATCCTGTATGATTTAACCTGCATCAACCAAATTTGTTAGGGTGAGTTCAAGGATGTTTGACATTTGCACAACTTAACTAGAAAACAGGGTTAGGCGTACTCTGGGTCGCTAACTTTTTGTGCTTTTCTAGTGCTTTTCGATTGAATTTCTCATGTATCTATTTTTTTTTCATTTCAGTAGTTAATGGAAATATATAAACCCTCTTTACCATATTAGGTGGATACGATTCAACAAAAAAGGCAGCAAGAGCTTATGATCTTGCAGCTATAAAATTTTTGGGGTCCAGTAGCCAAAACGAATTTTTCAGGTACGACTTATTACTTTTAGTTGTTCTCATATTTTTCACAGTAATTTCTGATTTGCTGGACCATCCTATATGTTACAGGAATAGTATCTCATTCTCCAGAGGCACACTGTATATTGTAGACGTGGCACAACCCAAAAGACTTTACACGGACACCCGAACAATATTCCTTAGTTTTTTTTTTATTCTTGTTCACGGAGTGGGAAGCATTGGCATTGATGTGTAGTGTCCTCTATTACAAACGAAGAAAGCAATCGCAGTGAGAGGAAACGTAACCAGATATTTCAAATAACTTTCTTAGTGACTGGACAAAGGATGGCTCGCTTTGTTGGGTGTAGAGATCCCCATGTTCTCAACTTTATAAGATCTGTATTAGGCCAATATTTTCCTTTATAAGCTCTATATTAGGCCAAAAGGTTGATCTCTATATTTGGCCAAACATAATCGATAGTTCTGTGTAAGGTCTCTCTATTATCTGCTTAATTTGTTCTCCCATCTTCTCCATTTCTCTTTCAATATATATGCATGTTCATACATTAAATTTCTAACTGATGCAACTTCATCTTCAATAATAGATGGATGCTCCTCCTCATGGCTTGGTAGAGCACGTGGCTTAGTGCTTGGGTGCTTGTGTTCTAGCTTTGAATTGTGTGTTGCATTGCATGTGTTGAACCATGTGTTGTGTATGGAATACTATTAATGTCATATGGATTAGGTATTGGGATTGTATTGATTTATGGACTCATATTTTGGCATATATGTTAGTTTTATATGGCTTAGGTTGCTTGTGCGCATACATCACCTTTTTGTTTTCTTTATTTATATTTATATGTATATTTTTTTTATATAGTTTAAATAAATATCTTTTATATATGTCTATTTATATACAGTCATGTATACCTCTGTTTAGAAGTTCAAGGGTAGAGCATAATTATTTGGGGAAGCATTATGTATAAATATATATGTAGATCTGCATATATACTAAAAAACTATGTGTGTGCTTGGCTTGCAGTTTAGGTGGAGCTGGAGCTTGGACCTCAGATTTATACCTAATTAAAGGGTTTCAGGGTTTCAATACAACTATTTTAGTTTTTTTTTTCTTTTTATTTCAGGGTTGGAACAGTTTCATTCTTGAATTGTCCTTCATACACGTGGGTTGGTAGGTAGGCCCTGGTCCAAGGTTTTAAACTAGGGCTCTGATACCATGTGTAAGGCCCAAATTTAACGAAGCCTAAAAAAAATTATAAATTTAAACAATTAAGATTATTTCGATGTATAAACAATAAGTAATTTCTTTATTCAGCATATAAGCAACATGAATTTAAATTTATGAACAACATGCTAATAATTTTAAATAACCATCACATGTTCATGAGAATGCGTACATAAAAATACCTCTATTTGATGCTAAATTCCCGACCTCTAGTTGCCCTCTCTACTGCTCTACCCAGACTTTGCTTGATGCTCTGACCAATCCCTACCCAAAAATGACTAACCCCCAAGCCAGCTAGGAGCAACCTATCTGTCTCCCTAGCTCCAGGATTCCGTGAGGATTCCTGGCCCCCGAGCCCAAAAATCCCAGTAACCTGGTGCCCCCTGCAACTTTCCTCCCAAACTCCAAACCAAAAAAATATCAAAAACCAGAAATACAGTCCTTCTCCCCCAAAATTTCATAATGATCCTCTCCAAAAGGCCTCTGCCCAGTCATATTCTTCCCCATTCACCGCCTCCTCCTTCATTTAATGTCACCCACCTTATCCCTCCATTTACTACCTTATCCCCTCATTTACTACCTTATCCCTCCATTTAATACCCTATCCATTGTCATACGTAAAGTTTTATAATAAATAAATTAAATTT
Source organism: Picea engelmannii (assembly GCA_009831015.1). NCBI lineage: Eukaryota > Viridiplantae > Streptophyta > Pinopsida > Pinales > Pinaceae > Picea > Picea engelmannii. The sequence continues at coordinate 416,335 of ML809515.1, read as the reverse complement.
ATTAATCTTTTAATTCTTTACCCAAACCAATAAATGTGTTAAGTAATCAATTAACTAATTAATCAACATACATTAAACAATAAATAAATAATAAATAAATATTATTAATAGTTAATCATTACTTAACTAATACACATTAGGACAGTTAATTATTTAATTACCTATTCTTGATAACCTTAACCAACTATTTAACTAGGGTTGTTACATGTAGAAAACACAAAATCGAACAACATTTAGAAACTTTCTCTTTTCTGATGTGGGATAGAGTTTGTTCTCAAATAATCAAATGTTCAAGTTCAAAATTAGGTCTTCATCATGATCTAATGTTAAATAAGTTTGAATGTACACCATCTAAGACAACTATAAGGTTATATAGGGGTTCTATATATTTCAAAATAATTGATCAAAGTGTTGAATAAGAAAGGCTAAACTAAAAATTTGAGAAAACAAAAATTTGATAAAAGTAAAAAACATACATTTATGAATCATCCTGAATGGACACATCCTTCCCAAATTTGGGTGCTTCTTCCACTTCCTCTTCAATCTCAATCTCCCTCCCAAGCACACTCTCAGGTACTATCTTCTCCACATTATCCTATATAACACATTTCAAAATTAAAAATTCGAAAAAATAAATTTAAATGATTATAAGACATTAAATTTAAAAGATTTTAAGACATTAAATGATACCTGTGAAATCCCACCCTATTCAAACTCTTCTAATGAGAATTGAGACAAGCTTGCCCAAGTAGTAGGAGATGGAATAGGGATCTGTGAACAATACAACTAAGAAATAAATCTAGGGTTTAATGTGTTCGAATTTATACAAAATTATAAATGTTGTTGATCTCTTATTCAAAAGATTGGAGATTGAAAAACTAAAGTGCTCATCTGAATATTAGAAAATACATACCTGATTAAACCCATCCAAATTTAAACTTGTGGAATCAAGTCCCCTATTTGTTGGAGATTCATTTAACATATCTCCAAAATGAAATTAATTACAATAACAACTTGATTATTTCTCTAGATACAATGATATTGAAATCTAGAATTAGAGGTAAACTATCCTAAAATGCATAAAAAAATTACTAACTAGGACACATACCAATATGTTCTTCGGGTCATCATACTGAATGACCTTCCAACCATCACGAAAAAAAATTTCATACTCCAAAACATCTTCTACTGACATGGTATCTAACTCTGCCTTTGTTTTATAAACAAATATGGCCCGAGAATTGGTTTTTGCTCACTGACAGTTCATGCCAACATCAACACCATAAAAAATCTCTTCCAAAATTTCCTTGATTGCATTCCTAGCCTCTTAACCAACCTCTGATGTAGTTTGTAACTCTGAATGTGAAGCAAATTCCCCTATTGGATGAGGTGCTAAAGGTTTTTGAGGCCTCAACAATTTCACATTTCTATATGCCCCTTTGCGATAATATGTTCATTCTTTACCAATCCCATAATATTTGGACAATAAACTAGTATAATCAGGGTGCATGTGCAAGAAAAAATATTCATAAAAGTTTCTTGAAAAATAGTGTCAAAACTCATCATTCCACGACAATTTCCCATATGCCTCCCAAAATCTGTTATACAAATGTCCTGCAATGTCAGGGAGCTTAAAATATTGTACCTTCAACATCTTCTGCTTTGGCCCATAATTGAAATTTAACATCGAAATGACGTATTTTTTTGAAACTCTATTTTTTACTGCCTTTCATTTATCAGGGTCCATCACCTCTGACTTTCACCACCTCATTAGATCGACAAAACTGTCAGTGCTTGGCCCCATATTCTGATATGCATCCATAAAGTTTTTCAATGAATGCAAAACAATTTTCAAGCTTTGTTTACTTTCCTGAGGGAGCTTTATTTACTTTGTCTCACTCTTTTGAGAATATAGATAGCAATAAAGTGTAACATTGAGTGGATAACTACCCAAAATAACCTCAATAGCATGTGCACACTCTTTGAACATGGTTGAATACACTAAGACCACATATATATGTTGGAAGATTGGTTGTTGTCATTGATGTCAACCCTAGCCATGGGTTTTGGACCACAAGATTGATGAAGTTATTTGGACATGAAGGAAAATGCACATGTAGATACAACACCCATAAATGGATAGTGTACATCATGTTGTTTCTGGTGGTATGTGGCATGTCACGTGGACCCTCATGGTTGAGGAGAAATGAATTTTTGAAGATGACAAAGTGAATTGTACATGTAGGCCCTGAAGATAATTAAAGAAAAGAATTACAAAATAAGAAAGTGTTAGGTCGGCCCTAATGTTAAAAGGAAGTGACATAAATGGTATAAATAAACATCATTATACAATTATTTTATACAAGTCGAATTTCATAGGAAAGAAGAAAAAAAAGAAGGCCGGATTTCAAGGGAGGATGAAGTCTTTTGGTGATGTGTTCTAAGGTATGTTATTTTCCGGTCATCTTACCATTTTTGCTATAACTTTTTTTCTAGAACGATTCAAATGGTGAAATCGATATGGTATTGGGAAGACATATCAAGGTACCTCTGGTAAAACTTTCAGCTCTTGATTCGCTACAATTATGGAGATACACTATGTGGAATATAGGGTTTGTGACCAGTCCTGAAACTAGTCAAAAAACAGGTGTTCTGGGTAAAACAGTCATAACTTTTTCATACAGACTCCAAATGTAGTGGGACCACTTCCATTGGAAATATTACGGACTTTCATTTCTTGTGTGTGAGTTTCAGAATCAGATGTTAAATATTGAGCGCGGGGCATGCTGTACAAGTTGGGTCTTCTGAACAGATCGGAATTGAATAAAGTTTTATTATCTCTCATATATTATTGGGTGGAAGGAAGGGGAAAGGATAGAGAGTTCAAATCTCTCTTGATATTGGAGGATTTTATCTTCCTCTTGGATTTTTATCCCTCCCTTTACATTTGGAAGTTGTAGCTACCTTTGGAAGTCATTACTTCCCTTGAACAAAAACTATTGATTATTTCTGATATATTGTGCATGGTGTATTGTGGTGTATTGGTGTAACTCTTATACTATTGTTCATTT
>ML809515.1:364428-413164 GCA_009831015.1 Picea engelmannii | reverse complement strand
TCCTCATGGTTGAGGAGAAATGAATTTTTGAAGATGACAAAGTGAATTGTACATGTAGGCCCTGAAGATAATTAAAGAAAAGAATTACAAAATAAGAAAGTGTTAGGTCGGCCCTAATGTTAAAAGGAAGTGACATAAATGGTGTAAATAAACATCATTATACAATTATTTTATACAAGTCTAATTTCAGAGGAAAGAAGAAAAAAAAGAAGGTCGGATTTCAAGGGAGGATGAAGTCTTTTGGTGATGTGTTCTAAGGTATGTTATTTTCCGGTCATCTTACCATTTTTGCTATAACTTTTTTTCTAGAATGATTCAGATGGTGAACTCTATATGGTATTGAGAAGACATATCAAGGTACCTCTGGTAAAAATTTCATCTCTTGATTCGCTACATATATGGAGATACACTCTGTGGAATATAGGGTTTGTGACCAGTCCTGAAACTAGTCAAAACATAGGTGTTCTGGGTAAAACAGTCATAAGTTTTTCATACAGACTCCAAATGTAGTGGGACCACTTCCATTGGAAAGATTACAGATTTTAGTTTCTTGTGTGTGAGTTTCAGAATCAGATGTTAAATATTGAGCGCGGGGCATGTTGTACAAGTTGGGTCTTCTGAACAGACCAGAATTGAATAAAGTTTTATTATCTCTCATATATTATTGGGTGGAAGGAAGGGGAAATGATAGAGAGTTCAAATCTATATTGATATTGGAGGATTGTATCTTCCTCTTGGAGTTTTATCCCTCCCTTTACATTTGGAAGCTGTAGCTACCTTTGGAAGTCATTACTTCCCTTGAACAAAAACTATTGATTATTTCTCATATATTGTGCATGGTGTATTGTGGTGTATTGGTGTAACTCTTATATTATTGTTCATTTTTAATTGGATGTAATTGAATGGTTTAAGTATAAGTTGATTTTTTTTTTTAAATTGTACTTGATATTGATTCACCCCCCTCTCAGTATCAACAATATATTCCTTATGACATTTTGATTATATCTAGAGTTAGATCAATATAGTTGAAACTCCAACATATTTCAACAAGGGAAGGGATGGGAGATGGAATTAAGAGTTTAAAAGGAGGGGTGATTCTAAGTCAATTGAGGATCACATTTGGGATTCGATATGGCATTCCTTGTTTCCTCACATAGTTCCTACCATGTTTAAATTATAATAATTCAATTTTAAATATGGATGAATGTTGAATTATTGTTATTTATTTAATGATTATTTGAAGTTTGATTTACTTTATTTATTTGTATGCATGATTAGTTGTGAACATTTAAAAAATATGCATTAGGAACATCGCTTGTTATTATCGTCTATGTGTGGGATATGTGTGTGTTAGCTATGCCTACATATCCAACACACATACAATATTATGGTTCAATAAACACATTAGTTCCTAATTTCTAGGTTATTAATGAATTAATCAATAAGTTGTCAATTTGAAGTTATATTATATGAATATAAATATCATAAAAAAGATAAGCATTCAATAACTTTGGTAAATATGTGTGAAGTAATAAATGAGTATAATAATTAGTTCCCATCTAAGACTCTTTTATTTCTATATTAGACTTTATTATCTGAAATGAAGTATTTGTTATAATTATTCCCTTAGTCAAAGGGTCACTACAATTGGAAAAGACCACCAAAGTGGGAGACTGATTCCTTTTTTAGAAGTTTACTATGATAAGAGTCTATGGTTTGGAAGAGAAGCCATATGAAAAGTGAGTGTTGAATTTGGTTGTTCTAGAGAATGAAAAAAGTGAAATTCAGTCAATTACTCACTAAAAATCGAAGCATATTAAATTAAATGTGGATCGGATGAATTTCAAGGAAAAACAAAATCTACACAAGTAGGCACAAAGACTAAACATTCAACCATGAATAAATCAACTCAGAGATAATTAAGGGATAGACAACAAAGAAAATTCATATTCTTCACTCATCATCCATGCATAGAAAAGAAGAACATTTGAATCTATAGGTATTTAAAGACAGAAGTGATGACCGTCGATTCGGCTCCTGGACGACTGCTCAGGCACAGACTCATGACTAAACGGATAAGGGATGAAAGTTAAAAAAAATATTTTCATAATAATCAATAAAACCCACACAGAGAATTCATTGAAATCATAAGTTGGGTTTCCCAAGGGATTTTCATTCCAATCAAAGGTTTATTATTCACAATGCAGAGTTTATCAATAAAAATGCAGAGATGTACCCAATTTCAAACAATTAAAAATGCAGAGAGAAATCGAAGTCTTAATCAATCAAGCCACAAAGGTACTCATTTATAAGAAGGTGCAAAGGCTAAATATTCATCCCTCAATCAATCAACTCAAAGATAAGTAAATGATAGACAATAGGGAAAATTCTTATCCTTCACTCATCATCCATGTAAACAAAAGTAGGGCATTTATATATATATAGGTCTTTAAACATCAAAGTTACGACCATCGATTCATCTCCTGACCAACTGCTCAGGCACAGACTGATGACTAAAGGGATAAGGGACAGAAGATAAAACCACAATATTTTCATAATAATCAATAAAATCCACACATGGAAGTCATTGAAATCAGAAGTTGAGTTTACCAAGGGAAATCAATTCAAGAAAACAACAAGCAAGGGGATTACAAATACAAGTTAATAATTTATTAATGGTAGGAATGTGAAACATATCTTTAAGCGCAATTTATTAAATTCCCTATAGTCTAGGAATCAAATCCAATATAGGTAATCAAATCCAATATAGGCATCAACTAAGGGAGCATATATCTAGGAAACAAATCCAATATAGGGTCATCCATGCCCAAAGTAGTGTAGTTGGATGAAATACATTCCATGTTATTTTCCTTGCATCAACAATCAAAGGTATTGTCTCCTTGGGAAAATTGACATTCGTAAATGCAAGGTGTCTAAGTCATTGGGGGAATTTTATCCTTGTACACACAACAAACATACCATATGCATCCACTTGTTGGGAAGTGGTGCAATGGTATTCAAGGTGTTATAGATCAAGGGATCCCATTGATTTTATTTATAATATGAGATCTCATCTAATAAGGACATCATTTCATGTGTAGGACTCCTTCAATATCCTTAATATTTTGAATAAACTTTATAATCTACTTACTTTATTAAAACCATAAAACCAATATTCTATATCATCAAAATATTTTGAATACATTTTATAATCTAGATTCACATTATTAAAAAACTACAACCAATGTTTTGTAGCATCAAGTGCAAAAAGATTGAAAACAACATAACTTACGAAAGAGTTAATATAATTTAATAGTAAACATGGCATTGTAAGAAACATTGTAAGCTAAACTTTGTAAGAAACTTATGATACTCTAATATTACATATCTAAAAATTATGATAAATTATGATAAATTTATTAAAAATAAATTTAAAAATATATGTTTTAAAATTTTTCAATTTTATGTGTGTATATATATATATATATATATATATATATATATATATATATATATTATATTATATTTACAAATTTATTTGTAAATATAAGAACACATTTATATTTTAAGAAATAGAAGAACATATTTTTATTTACAAGAAATATAATTTATTAAAAAGATTAAGATGATACTCATCGGATAATATTTGAATATAAGCAAAAGAACGAAAAGTATTTCTATCCATAAATTTATATGAATTAAACCACTTAATAAATTATGTGGTCAAACAATAGACCAAAACTATTACCAGTCAATAAAATATTGTCTTTAAATTTAAACTGGGCAAAAGCAAATGTGCACATACCAAATCTAAAATCTAAATACTAATTTTAACAAATTTAAAATAAACATAAATATGAACATAAAGATTTCTTCTACCTGTACCAAACTATATAACACATTTATGCACAAAATTTTATAACACTTTTCTAATCATAATGTACAAATATTAACAAATTTGAAATAAACATAAAGATTTCTTCTACATGTAGAAAAAACTTTTATGCACATAATTTTATAACACTTTTATAATCAAAATGTAATCTTTTGAACAATTACACAAACTAATCACAAGTTCATCAAACAATTACTCATATCTATATAAGTTTTTAGCTGATTTAGGTCAACTAAATGAAGATTAATAATAAATTAAGAAAATAGTTGAAACATTTCAAATTAATCATATTAAGTGGAAAACTAGTAATATACAAGGCACATTTCATTTGGACAGGTGAAATTGTGTTACATGGTTATGAGAGAATGTTGGGAATTTGTATTTGGGTTTATTATGCACATTGTCCATTTGAGGAAGCATCAAAAAGATAGAGAAGGAAGCTAGAGACACAATTGCATTGGTCACCTCTCTTCTTTGTGTAGTTTTAGGACAACACACAACCCCAATGAGATTTGAATAATTTTGTTATTAAATCAATTTAATAGGGTGTACACCAACACACTATTCAACAGTTTAGTTTAAAATTGTTGGTTGATATCCTTATTTTGGAGAGAACAAGACCTATGCTATTTCTTTGTTAGTAAGAATGTTGACCTAGTTAGGCCAGAGAGATTTTGATAATACAGACTCAGATTTTCTGACTGAGTTGATAATGCAGAGTCGGAGTGTCTGAATGACAGAGTTGATAATACAGTGGACTGTGACTTGGATGCAGGGGCCCAACCCTGTGGCCAAGCCATTGTCGTTCCCACGGCTTGGCCATAGAGCTGGTGTAAATCCCTCTCTTGCGCGCACTGAGTGAACTTATTCTTTAAGGACACTTGCTTGCAAGTGATCCAGATTATTATACTATTGGTCATTTGATTATGATTATGAGGCATTATGTATATGATTATATGTTGTTTTGTTTATTTACATAGACATGTGCTATTCACTAGGTTCTCCTAAGTGTGCATGAATTTGGACCTTGAGGATACAGAGGCATCAATGAAAGCCCTTGGACTCTGGATCGAGTCAGGGAGTGGAATATTGGGTTTTGATTATTGTTGGTATGATATATGCACATTTGATTAGATGTTATGATGACTGATTTTATTTCTGATATGCTTCATTGATGATGTAGGATAACGATAGCTTCCCGACCAGACTCACATGTGGAGTAGAGGGGTCATGCACGACAACCAGATATCTTGAGGGAGAGGTGTGGAAAACATCCCTGCCATAGCCTAATAACACTCCCACCATGGATCGAACTATAGGTTAATGATTACCTAGTTTGACAAGACCCACGGTGTCATGAGGGTAGACTACAAGAGTCACTCAGGATGATTCTAAGGGGCGCGCAATAAGGCAGGGGACTTATTCCTTAGAAGCCCTTAGTCTCCCACAAGATCATTTGGAGGAGTATTGACTCCATAGGTTTTTTATGTCTACCAAGATAGTCAAGAGGCGAGTGGCACCCTTGGATCACGTAGTGCATCTTGAATGGCACGTCATGCAAGGAAAATGGAAAGAGGTGGGTGGCACCCTTGGAGCACATATTGTGTCTTGAAGGCCATGTCGCGCAAGAAAAATTAGAATGAGGCGAGTGGCACCCTTGGAGCACCTAGTGTGTCCTGAAGGGAACATCACATTGTTAAATAATAAGTGAATAAACCTAGATGGCCTTAGAATGAATGATGTGATAAGAAATATTTAAAAACATTTTTCCTAATAAAAATGTTGCATGGCCTAGGAAATTAAAATCTAGGTCTAAGTGATACTTGGGGCAAAAAATAATAATAATCATCATTAAAAATGTGACGAGAAGGGGGTAAGAAATTCAATCAATTTATTGAAATAAAATTACTTTGGGGGAGTAAATTTTAAAAAAAAATGAAGGGAAATTTTTTTTTTTTCAACATATGTTTATTAAAATTTATTAATTAAAAAGAAAAAGGGGAGGAATGTGATTTTTATACATGTGCTAAATTGAGTTTTAGCTAAGAAGGGAAAAGAGTGAATGTTAAAATAAATAGGAAACTAAGGGAAAAGGGTCAAACATAAAGAAAAAGGGAAATGTAAGGAAAAAGCAGAATGACTAACTTAGTAAGTAATATTGCCTTTAAGAACTTTCAAAATTGAACTCAACTATGAAATTAGTAAGTTCATAAGTCATTTAAAATGTGTAAGGGAATATGGGGACGCCAAGGAGCAATTGTAGAAATTATTTTAGGTGAGTGAGGGAAATAGGAGTAATTAAATAATTAATGAAATTAATTTCTAGTGCAACTAGGGGGATGGGTGACATGTGTACGAGGGAGGTTTTTTTTATTTAAATTAATGAAAAATAAAATTAAATGGAAATTTGGGAAATAAATCACTTAGAAACTCTATAAAAAGGATGGAGGAGGAGGAATATAGGTCTCTTCTTTTATGTGTAAGGTTAAATTGTAGAATTTGTCTTGATTGACTTATCTTGTGGGAGTTAGGATACCCATCTTGGGTAATGAGTGGTAGCTTGACCTTACGAGGTGAGTTGGTTCCTATTTGTTCTATGGTTTAGTGTGGATGGTCCCTTTGTGTCTTTGGGGGCTCAAGGGAAAGAAGAGTACCCATAGCATTGCCTGGGAGGTATCGGTGAAATCACATCGATCAACAAGCAGATGTTGGATGGAGCATGCATGGGACAATGACCAAGAGCTATCACCCTAGGCTATGGTATGCATGCTTTTATTTGAATAGTAGATTAATATTTTTTTTGAACTTCCATTACTGTACTTACATCGTATAAAAAGAAATGTGTTTACTCAACATTTTTAATCAAGAACATAAATTCGTCATAGCTTTACTCTCGCTACATTGAATTGATTCCCTTGGCAACTGATCCTTGATTGTTATGAATGTTATGTTTGTTTTAATGATTATTTTGAAGATATTGCGATTTTTCTTTCCTCCTCATCCCTAGATCATCAGTCCATGCCTGAGTAGTTGGACAGGAGTGGGATCGATGCTTGTCACTTCGATGTTAATAGACCTATAGATCCCAATGCCTTTCTTTTCTGTGTGTGGATGATGAGAGAAGAATAGTTCCCGACTGTCTACCCCTGTTGATTGTTCATGGTTGAATGATTGTCTTGTGCCTTCTTGCGATTAAGTACCTCTGCGTATTGTTTATCTTTCCTCCCCATGAACTGCATAATATCCTCTACGTTTGATCTTTGTGTTGCAATAAGCTCGACATTTATAACACCTATGCATTTTATTATATTTATATGGAAATATCTTCTGCATTTCAATACATTCAACCACAAAATGTTTCCTCTACAATTTAATATATTGTGCAGGTGAATTTTACCTTGCGTTTTAACACATCTGGCCTATGATTTTCCCTCTCTCTTTTATTATATTTGGAAGACGAATTTAGATTGCATTTTAGCACTTAAACCATAATGAATCTACCCTTGATTGAATGCGACTAGAAATTTTATTTACATAGTTTGTTTACCCTTGATTGAATGCGACTGGAGTTTTATTACACAACATTTTTACCCTTGATTGAATGCCACTAGAATTTTATTTACACAACGAATTTTTATTAGGCATTTTTCTTTGATAAATTGGTAGTTGATAGACTTCGAATTTAATTTTTTATTACACAATGTTTACCCTGGATTGAATGTGACTGGAAATTTATTTACACAATGAATTTTTATTTGGCGTTTTTCTTGATGGATTGGCAATTGATTGACTTGTGAATTTCAATTTTTATTACACAATGTTTACCCTTGATTAAATGCGACTTGAATTTTATTTACACAAAAAACATTTATTAGGTGTTTTTCTTTGATGGATTGGCAGTTGATTGACTTCTAAATTTCTTACTTCAGAACTTCTTTATTGATTGGATAGTGATTCATTGGCTGACATTTGGATGGATAATATTTTTGTATCTAGATTAACGAATTTCATTGTAATGTGTACCTACGTATTTTTACACCTGAACAACCACGGAATTTTTACTGGAATGGCTTCATTTTTTTACTGTGTATTGGGGGGGGGGGGGCATAGTTGTTGCCTATAGGGGTGGGTTTTTATGTGTAATGGTAATGTTTTTTTTTGGGTGTAATGTCTGGGAGCTATTACTTGGAATACATTGCGATTTTCACCTTTTTAAGACTGCAAATTAATACTTTTAGTACATTGTGATTTTACCATTCTGAAGACTGCAAACAAATATACTGGACAACGATACCAATTAGTTAGTGGACAGCTATGTCATGTGTACTATAGCATTGATGTATCTGAGTCTTGATATGGGTGAATGTATGATGATTGGATTATCTCTTATTAAGTGTTTTTGACATTTATTCAAACTGTTAACTCCTTAAATAAATCAGTGGATTTTATTTGATTTTTAGATGATAGGTTGGTTTCTAAATTTGATTTCTAAATTTCTATCAATAGGTTAGAGAGTCTGTATTTCCAAAATAATCTCAAAAGACATGTTGATTTTGGTTCGGTCAAGAAAATGGAAAAATATCAGGTTTCGGTGGTTTAGGCGAGCCTCCTCTGAGCTCATTAACCACCGAAAGTTTTCATTCTCGGTAGATAAAGGTTCGAAGGAGAAGGCAAGTAACCGCCAAAAGTGTTTGAATGGGAAAAATGAAATCTCTTGCTTTCGCACGAGCCAGATGTCAAAGATTGGTGCAATGATTATTTATACAACCGTCGAAAGCTCGCCATGCGGGAGATGATGCACATTCGTGGTATCAATCTGGAAGATTTGCAACACCTGTGTCTTATCTGTTGCATTGATTATTTCAAATCCACGTAGGGCGGTGATTGGCAGGTAGGATTGCACGGAGCTATCCTCCATTTCAGTGGCAAGTATGTCATTCATCATTACCAGGTCATTCTTTCATTTGAAAACTCAATGTGTTATAATGAAGCCCGAGGATAGCTGAAGATAACTACAAGCTCGCGATTTTATCAGCAAAATCGTGTTTTCAAAATCCTGATCCCACTTTCTCTGGCGAGTGGCAAGGTGTCTCCAAGTTCAGCCAGCATCCCGAGTCAAGGAAACCTGGTCGGGTTATCAGGTAAGACTGGAAACTATTTTATTTCAAAGTTTCATAAATAAAATTGCCCCGAAAATATGAAGTTTCGGCATTCCCTAGTTATACTGTCATCCGAGAGTGGGTCGGTATTTTAGTGAATTCATCAAACCTATGCTCTGTCAACCGATTTCACCGATTTCTCATAATTGATATTGACTGTATTCCTAGTTCCCACAACCATTGCTTCCCGAACACCTTGTTGCCCACAGTTTCAGGCACAGTCAGCATTGAGCCATGTCAAAAGCCAGTCCTACTTTGAGATCCGAAGTCGATGGCATGTGGTATTTTGACACTCATCTAGAGGTTGCAGAGTGTTTTAAACAGGCCGAAGTTTTCACATATTGTGAAAGATTGAAAACCTTTCACCGACAAGTGGTCGAAGCATTTGCCCTCTCTTATGATGGAAGGATTGCTAAAATAGGTAGGGAGGAGTTTATTATAGATGAATCATCTATAGCCGAATACACAGGGTTATCTAGAATGGGGGACTGTTGGTTTAAAACCTCCTCACCTTCAAATGTCGAGTTCAGGTTGTATTTGTTACAAGTGCATAAAGATTTGACCTGGAAGAAGGACATTCCCATGTCCTATCTGGAATCAAAGTGGCAGTTCCTGCTAAGGGAAATTTTGGTGTATATCACCTGTGAGGGGCGCTACAACAGGGTAATGTATTACCATTTTAAACTGCTAAATCATTTCACAGGCAGAGAACACATAAACATGCCATATTTCTTTCATAAAACCCTGACTAAGATGGCTAGACAGGTGAAAGCCTAGCCTGCTAAAGTTGCAAGAGGATTATCACATCAGGGGCTGATTACCCTTCTTGTGAAAGAATCTCTGCAGAGGAGACAAATTGAGTGGGATTTCTTTTTGTTTTGGAATGAGTTTCAAACAGAAAGACCTACAGAGATAAAAGCTAAGAAGGCTTGAGGTAGGAAAGATCCTACTCCCAAGAGTAATCATAGGAGGAGGAAAGGAATCTCAATGCCCAAAGATTCTATAAAAGAATCACCCAACAAAAAGGAAGGAATCAAGAGGAAATTACAGTTTGGAGAAAAAAAATCTAAAAACCCTATCACAGGAAAAAACCCTCTCAATCTAGCTTATAGTGACTCTGAATCAGAGCAGGGGGTGGCAGAGACACAGGGCAACTTGCAGATCAAACAGGATGCAAAATTGAAGATAAATTTACCTCCATCAAATCCTCCAGAGACCCACAGGCAACCAGAAGTAGAAGCCTCTTCAAGCAGGCCCAAGAAAGGTAAAACATAGAAGATAAACAAGCTACTACAAGAGATTTATGAGAGGGAAGTTCTGGAGAGGGTGATAAAAAAGGCCAACGCTGATATCACTGAAAGAAACGTTGAACTGTATAAAATGAATCAAACTCTTAAAGAAAAACATGACAAAATCAAAGATAGAAACAGAGAGTTGATTCGAGAAAATATGAAATTATACAGGCAGTTCAGGATTCTGAGGCTCAAGCTAAAGGAGTTTGAATCACCTGAAGAGAAACAAACTGGATTGGACACTTTGGCTAATTTAGCCACAACTATAATAGATGTAACAAAACCCCCTACACAGTCAACAAAAGTTCGTAGGTCTGCAAGAACCAAGAATGCAGCATCTAAGAAAGCTTGAGCATTAAAAAGAGGAGCCAGGGTAAACATTTTTGCAATTTTGAAATTTCTTCAGAGTTTCATTTTCAGTGGTTTAGGAAAGCCTACGAGGTGCTCATTAACCACTGAAAGGAGGTGCTTTCGGCGGATAACTCACACAGAGATTGTCCCAAGTAATCACCGAAAGCCTGTGTGTCCAGAATTGGATGAGTTTTTACACAGATCAAGGATTTTTGAGTTGAAAAGATTCAAGATCTTTTCGAATGAATGACTGATGAATTATCAAGTCCACCCCAGCAGTTATTTTTGACAAAGCATGGAGAAAAGAGGTATTTCAAAGGTCTATGGACACTTTCAGTTGAACAGAAAAGAAGGATGCCTTGCCACATCAGCAAACTCGACTTGGTCTACATTTGGGAATTATCATTTAGCCTTGGGAGGTTGTTCTACACTTCACCAATAATCAATAGAGACAAATCTGGGATTGACCTCATTTTGAGGAAGCATCCCACTTCTTTTGCAACAGAATTTTGAATTTCTATGTTTAGTATATTTGATCCTCGTTTTCAGGATCTTAGTAATACTTTGTAATGCTATAAATCTTAGGATGGAAGATGAACCAAGGGTTCGATTTTGGGTTCTACATGTTTCTACTGTAAGAGAGACTTATTATTATTATGTGAAAAATTGCAAGCTTCCTTTAGTTGTGTTGTCAGATCTTATTTTTCCTCTTCTTTGATATCTTATGAGTGAAGGTTCTTTATTGATGCTCATTCAATCTGCATGTGACTGTCATCTCACCAGTTGATTGTTTAAGTTGATAATCATAAGTTATTTCCTTAGTTATTAAACCCATTGTGCTTGTTTTATATGAGTATAGTTTGGTTAAATAGCTATCTTCTCTATCTTTTAATCAAACCTTGTCTGACTTCATTACTAGAAGGCCTTGTGAGATTTTGTATTCCTAAACAGTCTTGAACACACAGTCCAGCCCCTAGATATTCATCTTGATCCAAAAACCACATCAATTATTAAGAAAACATTTTCCAAAAAGAGTTAGTTACCAGGCATCTCTGACTTACAGCCTAGGAGAGTTTTCTGGAGTGATAACAAATTGGCACCGTTGCCGGGGAGAGGAGATCGAAGCTCAGCTTCTCTGGGAGATGACATAGATCTAGTTCTTGATGATAGAAAAGAAATAGACACTATCAGGTTGTACATTTTCTATCTGGCGACTCCATTGAAACGAAGTGGCTCCCAAAATAGCTCACACCAGGGCAAACCCAGAAGGCCCATTGACGACATCAGTTCCTGATCCAGAGAAAATCATCAGCAAGGGCAAAGCTTTGCAAAGACAAACTTCCGGATCTGCAAGTGCAATTGATTTAGGTACTCCAACAAATACTCATCCTTTCATATCGGAAAAGTCTTTGGTTGAATCCCCTACTAAAACCCAAAATTCCCAGGAAATAAAAATTTCATCTCAAGTGTCTAAAGTAGAAGAACCTTCTTTTTCTTTTAATATTACTGATTCTGTCCTTGAGGTTGACATTTCATCCCATCCAAAAGAATTGAATACTGAATCCTCCCCGCAGAAAGAAGATTCCTCTTCATCTCCTTTTGATTCACCACCTAGCAAACCTTCAAAAGGTGTTGTACACACTTACACCAATCTGCCCATCCTTGAAGAAATTCTCCATGATCTGTCCTCTAAAGGAGAAGAAAATCTAGCTTTGTTTCTCAGTCAGATTTATAGAGCCTCTTACTTTCCACCTACTTCCGAAACTTCTACTCAGGGTGAAGTAAGACAACCATTCTTTTCTAACTCAGGCAACTCATCTCCTCCATCCTCTCCTACGAGTTTCTCATCTCCTCCAACATCTCCTACAAGTTCCTCGTCTGTATCAACCACCAAGATTACCATGGTTTCCCCTTTGACCAAGATGAAATAGATCTTGGCAAACAGATATGCCCCACTTGTCTTGCCAAACCCCATGTTTGCCATGCCAACAGGTGACTACCAAAAATATATGCTAAAATTTACAGGAGCAGGGGAGTATACATCTAAAGAACACATTGAAGCATTTTATGTTTATGCAGAAAACATAAATATCTCAGAAGAAGATGTGTGGACTAGAGTTTTTGTGTAGAGTTTGGATGGCCAAGCCTGAAAGTGGTTCAAAGAGCTACCAACAAATTCAATCACTGGCATTGAACAACTAGATGAGGTTTTCCTGAAACACTGGGGAGAAAGAAGAGATCTGTTATACTACATTTCTGAATTTGGAAATTTGAAGAGAGGAGATGGAGAATCGGTCTCGGACATTATCAAGAGATTCAATAAAATGTTTGGTAAGATCCCGGCAGAGATTAAACCAAGCAATGCATCGGCAAAGATCACATTCTCTGCTGCCTTTGATGCAGAGTTTTGTCTTATCCTTAGAGAAAGACGATCAACCACGCTTGCTTTAATGCAAGATGTTGCTCTTGAGGTTGAGTCTAACATTACAGCATCACATAAGCTTAAAAGAAGAGTTGATAAGAAGAAGGTTTATGTTGAGCCCTCCTCTTCTTCTAATAGTAAAATGGAAAAGATGGCCAAGATGTTGGATAGTCTGACATCCGAAATGTCCAAATTGAAGGTCCAAAATCAGCAACCAGCAAGAGCAAAAGAGCCAAATACTTTTTCCCCTAGAAATCCAAATGCTTTTCCTTATAGAAGGAATAACCCACAAGTTCAGATACTTCAAAGAGATAGAAATCCAGTTGATGAGCAGAGGATTAGACCACCTCTTCAAAATGTAGTATTGGATGAAGACCAAACACCATCTCCCGATGAAATTGAAGATGCTGATGAAATAAACTGTTTTGGTGATGAGAATGAGTCTTCATTTTTGACATAGGTAGACTATGAAGAGGCCCTGATGGATCAACAAATTCAGGAAGCAAGTGTTGAGGGAGCTATCTACCTGACAGATGATCAGAAAGGCTACAACTTAAGATCCAAGAGTGCTGGTCCAAAAACACTCATTTCTGCCCCTGTGAAGAACAAGGAAGATACTGCTCTTGTGAAATGTAAAGAGGTTGTTGCCAATCAGCCTCCAACTCCGGAAAAACAAACTCCCCCTCCAGCAAAATAGCAAAAGAAACAAACTCAGATCCCAGCCAAGGAGAAATTCAGTCTCAAGGCTCCTTCCAATGAGGTAAAGGTTTCAGACAGACCATCTCTCTCTTTCAATTTTGAATCTGAAATTCAGAAGGTTAAGATACCCATGCCTTTAACTGAACTCATGAAAAATGAAGCCTTTAAAGTAGCCATCTTAAAATCCCTTGAGCCTAAGACCTCTCCATCAGATGATTTCATTAATCTAAAATATGATAAGCCTAAAGTGACCATAGGGCCCATGATAGAATACCGTGACGATTCTTGTCCACCATTTTACATATCCTTAAATGTCCATGACAAAATCCTTCACAATTGTCTGCTTGATTCTGGGGCATCACATAACCTTATGCCAAAGGCTGTGATGGATGAGCTTGGTCTCGAAGTCACCAAACCATATCAAGATCTTTTCTCCTTTGACTCTAGAAAGGTCATATGTCTTGGCCTCATCAAAGATATGGTCATAAACCTTGCCCAACTGCTGATGAGGAGCATGGTTATGGACGTGGTGGTTGCTGATATTCCACCTAAGTTTGGGTTGCTTTTGTCTCATTCATGGGGAAAGAGATTAGGAGGTACATTGCAGATGGATCTATCCTATGCTACGATTCCAATGTTTGGGGGGAAAATGAAAAGACTTTACAGGGAGGTCATAAACCTTGCCCAACTGCTGATGAGGAGCATGGTTATGGACGTGGTGGTTGCTGATATTCCACCTAAGTTTGGGCTTCCTTTGTCTCGTTCATGGGGAAAGAGATTAGGAGGTACATTGCAGATGGATCTGTCCTATGCTACGATTCCAGTGTTTGGGGGGGAAATGAAAAGACTTTACAGGGAAAAACAACTTGCTTATATCATCAGCGATGGAAAGAATTCTGTCAATCATCCTATCTATGCTGTGGATACAGATTTTGGTTCATGCATCCTTTAGATTGATGATGATCAATCAACTCCTATGCAGCTAGTGAAGCCTATTGAACAACATGATGAAAGTGAAAACATTACAGTCTGGACTATGTACTTCGATGGGGCTAGCACTAAAGACTCAGGGGGTGCCAGAGTAGTTCTGATTTCTCTCTCAAAGGAGACCATATCTTTGTCCTTCAAGCTCAACTTCAGAACCACTAATAACATAGCATAGTATGAGGCTCTGTTGTTGGGATTAAATTCAGCCAAAGAGATGGGGATAAAAGTTTTGAAGGTATTTGGAGATGCAGACCTCATCGTACAACAGGTAAACAACACCTTTCAGGCTAAGCACATCAGATTAAAAGCTTATAGAGATGAGGTATGGAAGCTACATGATTCTTTTTCTGTTTTTGAAATTTCATACATACCGAGGGATATGAATCAACTTGTTGATTCTCTTGCTGTTTCAGCCAGCACATTCATTCCTCCCATGCCCCCTAAGCTCAGCTATGAGATTCAAGTAAAATATCGACCCTCCTTACCTGATAATGTCAAATATTGGAAATTTTTTGAAGATGATGAGGAACTCAACAGGTTTCTCCAAGTGGTAGATGAGTTTTCTGATCTACACATTGATCAGCAGAATTGTAATGAAGAAGAATCACAGGAACCTGAGCTAAAGAAGAAGTTGGGCCAGCATGACATTATTCAGTTACCAAACAATTATATACCCCGAGGTTTGGTACCCCTGGAAAGGCTGTTTGATCAGAATGATGTCCCTTACCAGCCAGACAAAAAGGAGAAAGATCCAGTTGTTCAAGAGCATAACATAGGAGGTAAAAGCCAGCCCAAGATTATTAATTTGTCTTCTGAATTGACTGCTGATGAGAAGTCAAAATACTGTAGTGTTTTGAAGGAATTTTCTGATGTGTTTGCTTGGAATTATAGTGATTTAAAGACTTATGATCCCGATATTATTCAGCATAAGATACCTCTTGAAAAAGACACTATTCCTTTCAAGCAAAAACTCAGGCCAATCAGTCCTCTTCTGCTGCCAGTGATTGAGAGAGAAATTAAAAAACTCTTGGATGCCAAGATCATAGTTCCCTTGAGATATTCCAAACAGATTGCCAATATGGTGATCGTAAGGAAGAAGAATGGTGAGGTCATACTATGCGTAGATTTCAGAAACTTGAACAAATGCTCTAAGAAGGACAGCTATCCTCTTCCTAAGATGGAACACTTGTTACAGAGGATTTCAGGGGCAAGGGTCATGTCTTTTCTTGATGGCTTTTCCGGTTACAATCAGATTTCTGTCCACCCTGATGACCAGGAGAAGACCGCATTCACCACTCCTTGGGGTACCCTTATGTACTCCAAGATGCCCTTTGGATTAATGAATGCCGGGGCCACATTCCAAAGGGCCATGGATATAGCATTTGTGGGAGAAAAAGACAAGTTTGTTCTTATATACCTTGATGACATTACAGTATATTCCAGCAGCCATGAGGAGCATCTGAATCATCTGAAAAGAGTGTTCTTGAAATGTAGACAGTTCGGGATCTCATTGAATCCCAAGAAATCCCAGTTTGCTCTAAGAAAGGGTAATATTTTAGGTCACATCGTCTCAGCCGAAGGTGTAATGATTGATCCAGCATGAGTGGAGGCAATTCAAAAGTTGTCCTTGCCGAGGTCAAAGAAAGACATTCAGTCATCGCTTGGTAAGATAAATTTTGTTAGAAGCTTTGTGCCCAATTTTGCTGAATTAGTCAAACACATAACTTGCATGCTGAAAAAAGGGTCCGAGATAAAATGGACAGATAGTGCTAGAAACTCTTTTCAGGATATCAAGCAAGCAATCATCAAATCTCTGATTCTGGTCAGCCCAGATTACAGTAAGACTTTCTATGTCTTTTCCTTTGCTTCCTGTGACACAGTGGAAGCAGTCTTGCTTCAGAAAGATGAGGAAAATTTTGATCATCCCGTGGAATTCTTTAGCAAGACACTCAGGGACGTTGAACTAAGGTATGACCCTATCGAGAAACAAGCTTATGCTCTCATAAAAGCTTTAAAATCATTCAAAATTTATATCCTTCATTCAAAGGTCATCGCATATGTTTCGTCGTCTTCTGTAAAAGATGTTTTGACTTAGCCGGATATTGACGGAAAGAGGGCGAGATGGATTGCAAATATGATTGAGTTCAATATTGAAGTAAAGCCTAAAAAACTGGTAAAAGTCCAGGGCCTTGCCAAGATTTTAGTGGAGGAAAATCATAAGTTGTTGGATATTAATTTCATAGCAGAAATTTCAGAAAAATCACAGACAGAGTTGGCAGCAGAAGGGCAGCATGACAGTCAGCAAGTGGCAGAGTACTTGTCTTCATGTGAATGGTATTATGGCATCATACATTTTCTGCAAAAGCTTGAAGTTCCTCCTGAACTCAGTTTGACTCAAGCTCGAGCTCTCAAGCTCAGAGCTATCAAATTCTGCATTTATAATAATATGTTATATTGGAGAGACCCTGCTGGCCTGCTTCTCAGGTGTTTAGATAAAGAAGAGGTTGTCGAGGTAACACATCAGTTTCATTCGGCTGTCTGTGGTGGTCATCATTACTGGAAGACTATTTCCCATAAGATCCCGAGGGTTGGATACTATTGGCCTTTCCTCTTCACAGATGTCTTCGCATTCATCAAATCTTGTGAAAAATGCCAGAGATTTACCGGTAAGAAGCAACTGAAATCTTTACCTCTGAAGCCTATTGTGGTAAATAGCCCTTTCCAGCAGTGGGGTTTAGATTTTATCGGTGAAATAAATCCTTCATTTAGTGGTCAGCACAAGTGGATTTTGGTAGCCACCAATTACTTCACAAAGTGGATAGAGGCGATCCCCACCCGGAATGCTACACACTAGGTAGTCATGAAGTTCCTCTATGAAAATATTTTGAGCAGATTTGGATGTCCCAAGAGGCTGGTGGCAGATAATGCAGCAGTGTTTAAAGCAGAAGCATTGGTAGATATGTGCGAGTCGATGGGCATCCAGATTGTACATGCTACTCCCTACTATCCTCAAGGTAATGGCTTGGCTGAATCGTCAAATAAGAGCTTGATCAAAATCATAAGAAAACCGTTAGAAGAAAATAAAAAGAATTGAGATTCCAAACTGAAATTTTCTCTATGGGCAGACAGAGTAACTATTAAAAAATCTATAGGAACATCCCCATTCAAGCTGGTTTATGGGACTGATGTTATCTTTCCTGTTCAGTTAGTGTTGTTAGTGGCTAAGTTCTTTCAGGAAGAGCAGACTGAACAAAATGACATGGTAAGAAGGATGCTGGATTTGGTGGAACTGCAGCAAGCTCGTGAACAGTTAGTGGACAGATCAGAAGCTCATCAGATGCAGATCAAAAAGACATTTGACAAAAAGGTGAAAGTGGACAGTTTTCAGATCGACGGCTGGGTTCTAAAGTGGGATACTCTTCGACAGGAGAAAGCCAAGCATGGCAAGTTCGATTCCTTGTGGACAGGCCCTTTTATGATTACTCAGGTGCAAAACAATAACACTTTCATTTTGCAGAATATGGAGGGTGAACAAGTGTTCAGTGGCCCGGTAAACGGGTGATTTCTAAAACTTTATTTCGTCTAAGGCTGCAAAGCCTAGACATTGTAAAAATAGTCTTAGTTTTTATTTTTCAATAACTCCATGCCCAATGGAAACACTAGCAAATAGTTTAGTTTTTAGGTTCTTTTCCAGGAAAGGCATTGATTCTATGGTTCTTGAAACCTCACAGGGAGGTGTTCATCCCCAATAGGAGCCAGTGTTAACTCCTCAAATAAATCAGTGGATTTTATTTGATTTTTAGATGATAGGTTGGTTTCTAAATTTGATTTCTAAATTTCTATCGATAGGTTAGAGAATCTGTATTTCCAAAATAATCTCAAAAGACATCTTGATTTTGGTTCGGTCAAGAAAATGGCAAAATATCAGGTTTTTGGTGGTTTAAGTGAGCCTCCTCTGAGCTCATTAACCACCGAAAGTTTTCATTCTCGGCAGATAAAGGCTTGAAGGAGAAGGAAAGTAACTGTTGAAAGTGTTTGAACGGGAAAAATGAAAGATCATGCTTTCGCACGAGCTAGATGTCAAATATTGGCACAATGATTATTTATAACCGCCGAAATCTCGCCATGCGGGAGATCATGCACATTCGTGGTATCAATCTGGAAGATTTGCAGCACCTGTGTCTTATCCGTCGCATTGATTATTTCAAATCCACGCAGGGCGGTGATTGGCAGGTAGGATTGGACGGAGCTATCCTCCATTTCAGTGGCAAGTACGTCAGTCATCATTACCAGGTCATTCTTTCATTTGAAAACTCAATGTGTTATAATGAAGCCTGAGGATCGCTGAAGATAACTACAAGCTCGCGATTTTATCAACAAAATCGTGTTTTCAAAATCCTGATCCCACTTTCTCTGGCGAGTGGCAAGGTGTCTCCGAGTTCAGCCAGCATCTCGAGTCAAGGAAACTTGGTCAGGTTATTAGGTAAGACTGGAAACTATTTTCTTTCAAAATTTCATAAATAAAATTTCCCCGAAAATCTGAAGTTTCGACATTCCTCAGTTATACTGTCATCCGAGAGTGGGTCGGTATTTTAGTGAATTCATCAGTCCTATGCTCTGTCAACCGATTTCACCGGTTTTTCATAAGTGATATCAACTATATTCCTAGTTCCCACAACCATTGCTTCCCGAACACCTTGTTGCCCACAGTTTCAGGCACAGTCAGCATTGAGCCATGTCAAAATCAAGTCCTGCTTTGAGATCTGAAGTCGATGGCATGTGGTATTTTGACGCTCATCTAGAGGTTGTAGAGTGTTTTAAACAGGGCGAAGTTTTCTCATATTGTGAAAGATTGACAACCTTTCACCAACAAGTGGCCAAAGCATTTGCCCTCTCTTATGATGGAAGGATTGCTAAAATAGGTAGGGAGGAGCTTATTATAGATGAAGCAGCTATTGCCGAATACATAGGGTTATCTAGAACGAGGGACTGTTGGTTTAAAACCTCCTGACCTTCAAATGTCGAGTTCAGGTCGTATTTGTTACCAGTGCATAAAGCTTTGACCTGGAAGAAGGACATTCCCATGTCCTATCTGGAATCAAAGTGGCAGTTCCTGCTAAGGGAAATTTTGGTGTATATCACCTGTGAGGGGCGCTACAACAGGGTAATGTATTACCATTTTAAACTGCTGAATCATTTCACAGGTAGAGAACACATAAACATTCCCTATTTCTTTTATAAAACCTTGACTAAGATGGATAGACAGGTGAAAGCCCATCCTGCTAAAGTTGCAAGCAAATTATCACATCAGGGGCTGATTACCCTTCTTGTGAAAGAAGCTCTGCAGAGGAGACAAATTGAGTGCGATTTCTTTTTGTTTTGGAATGAGTTTCAAACAGAAAGACCTCCAGAGATAAAAGCTAATAAGGATCGAGGTAGGAAAGATCCTACTCCCAAGAGTAGTCACAGGAGGAGGAAAGGAATCTCAATGCCCAGAGATTCTATAAAAGCATCACCCAGCAGAAAGGAAGGAATCAAGAGGAAATTACAGTTTGGAGAAAAATAATCTAAAAACCTTGTCACAGGAAAAAACCCTCTCAATCTAGCTTATAGTGACTCTGAATCAGAGCAGGGGGTGGAAGAGACACAGGACAACATGCAGATCAAACAGGATGGAAAATTGAAGATAAATTTACCTCCATCAAATCCTCCAGAGACCCACAGGAAACCAGAAGCAGAAGCCTCCTCAAGCAGGCCCAAGAAAGGTAAAACACAGAAGATAAACAAGCTCCTACAAGAGATTTATGAGAGGGAAGTTCTGGAGAGGGTGATCAAAAAGGCCAACGCTGATCTCACTGATAGAAACGTTGAACTGTATAAAATGAATCAAACTCTTAAAGAAAAACATGACAAAATCAAAGATAGAAACAGAGAGTTGATCCGAGAAAATATGAAATTATACAGGCAGCTCAGGATTCTGAGGCTCAAGCTAAAGGAGTTTGAATCACCTGAAAAGAAACAAACTGGATTGGATACTTTGGCTAATTTAGCCACAACTATAATAGATGTAAAAGAACCCCCTACACAGTCAACAAAAGTTCGTTGGTCTGCAAGAACCAGGACTGCAACATCTAAGAAAGCTTGAGCATTAAAAAGAGGAGCCAGGGTAAACATTTTTGCAATTTTGAAATTTTCAAAGTTTCATTTTCGGTGGTTTAGGCGAGCCTACGAGGTGCTCATTAACCACTGAAAGGAGGTGCTTTCGGTGGATAACTCACCCAGAGACTGTCCCAGGTAACCACCGAAAGCCTGTGTGTCCAGAATTGGATGAGTTTTTACACAGATCAAGGATTTTTGAGTTGAAAAGATTCAAGACCTTTTCGAATGAATGACTGATGAATTATCAAGTCCACCCCAGCAGTTATTTTTGACAAAGCATGGAGAAAAGAGGTATTTCAAAGGTCTATGGAGACTTTCATTTGAACAGAAAAGCAGGATGCCTTGCCACATCAGAAAACACGACTTGGTCTACATTTGGGAATTATCATTTAGCCTTGGGAGGCTGTTCTACACTTCACCAACAATCAATAGAGACAAATTTTGGATTGACCTCATTTTGAGGAAACATCCCACTTCTTTTGCAACAGAATTTTGAATTTCTATGTTTAGTATATTTGATCCTCGTTTTCAGGATCTTAGTAATACTTTGTAATGCTATAAATCTTAGGATGGAAGATGAACCAAGGGTTCGATTTTGGGTTCTTTATGATGCTACTATAAGAGAGACTTATTCTTATTATGTGAAAAATTGCAAGCTTCCTTTAGTTGTGTTGTCAGATCTTATTTTTTCTGTTCTTTGATATCTTATGAGTGAAGGTTCTTTATTGATGCTCATTCAATTTGCATGTGACTGTCATCTCACCAGTTGATTGTTTAAGTTGATAATCATAAGTTATTTCCTTAGTTATTAAACCCATTGTGCTTGTTTTATATGAGTATAGTCTGGTTAAATAGCTATCTTCTCTATCTTTTAATCAAACCTTGTCTAATTGCATTACTAGAAGGCCTTGTGAGATTTTGTATTCCTAGACAGTCTTGAACACACAGTCTAGCCCCTAGATATTCATCTTGATCCAAAAACCACATCAATTATTAAGAAAACATTTTCCAAAAAGAGTTAGTTACCAGGCATCTCCGACTTACAGCCTAGGAGAGTTTCTTGGAGTGATAACACAAACTACATCTCAACTTATCTTAGGCAACGTTTTTAGCATATATATAGTCTTTTTTTCAGCATTCATATAGTCTGCATTTTCAGCATTTATATGGTCTGTGTTTTCGGTATTTATATGGTCTACATTTTCAACATATGTTTAGAAAACCAATAATTCATTATATTCTAACTATGTTTTAACCTTAATTGACAGTGAATTTATATCTAACTCTGTTTTAACATTAATTGACAATGAACTTATATGAATGACAATGATTTATATGACGATGTTTTATTACTTATTGACTATAGGATTTATTTGTGGGTGTAATAAATAACATTGTGGTTGTGAATAAATAAGCATTTTTTATGACAACCAATATAATTGATTTATTCCCCTATATAGATAACGACCTCATGTGTTTTTATATTGTCAAGTTGACCAATATATTTATCAGGAGACTTAAGTTGGACAACAATTATATTGGATATAAGAAACATAGACCTCTTGTAAAATATCATTATTAATTTAGACAACTGTGTCAATCGTTTTACACTTGTTAGAACATGGACTAGTTAAATTATACTTATGAGTTAAGACAACAATGTTGAGAATTTCATAAGCAGCATAGATCAGTAATTCACTTACTTTAATGGACGGTGTGTAATTTTTGATCAACGTATTTGATTTTGTTAAGTGCCTAACTTGGTTCACCTTATGACAACATTTATGACCATAGTAGCTTGGTAACAGTTAACTTCTTGGCACTTAGACATCTTGCTTAACAATTAATGGTTTTGGTTTGTTGGCGAAGTCATGTAATATCTTGCGCATTTTCTTGTTGAAGGATGTCTTCTTGTGCCTTGTCGACCTGTTTCTTAGGGTGTGGGTGTAGTCTTCTTGTTAGTTTTTTCAGCTCCTAGCACATTGGATTTATCTTGAGTCCTTGGTCCAAATACGTTATTTTGTGCTAAGGTTATTGTCACACCTTTCACCTGGGGATGACATGATTCCTAATGAGGGGATCATGGAGCACCTTATTGGATAGAGGTGAATGATAACGTGGTTGGAGTCTGTGCTTCCTGTTAAGGGCGTGTTGTTGATCGTTGTAAGTTCATTTTTGGTGCTTGGGTTGTAACGCCTTATTGCATTGGGTTTTCACGTCATAGAGGTTCTAGTTACTGGTCGTCGAGGCTACTGTGTCGCGATTGTGATGTCATCCTTAGATTGTAGGCATTGTCATGTTTGTGTCGGGCGGGTAGTCGTTTCTATATTTTTGAGTTATGCATGTTTCACATAGTTGATCGTTGTGCAGTGCGTTGAGTCGTTGTTGTGTGTTTCTTGATCTACGTGTGTGGGTTCATCATCAGGTTGTGTGGTTCAAATGTTTTCCTCATTTCCTTCTTGCCTAAAAAAAAAAAAAAATACACTTTTGCTTCGCTTGTAGTTGTAATGATTAGGGGCGTTACATATGGTATCAGAGGTAGGTTCAACTCACGACTTGGGATCACTACGGATTTTGTTGATGTGATATTGATTATAATATTGCTAATTAAGTTTACTTGTATTCATGCAGGTAATCATGGTCAGACGACGTCGTGGAGGCAGATGACAGGGTGCTAGGGGAGGAGGCGAGACACCCCTAGTAGCATCCACACCTGAGGGGTCTAACCCTAATGGATATGAACAGGTGGTTGGGTAGGAGTAGATAGTGGTGGGTGATGTGGTTGGGCTAATGAAGTCCTTTTAGCGGATGTTTGAGGCATTGATCAGTCTTTTGGATAGAGATGAGACCAGGGCATCGACACCCCTCGACCAAGGCGTCCACTACATGCTCTGGTCGGTATTGGTACCATTCACCACAAACTTGAGAAGGTCAAATTTCCCAAGTTCTTTGGTGCCGTAGACGATGTAGTCGTCGAGGCATAGTTGGAGAATATGGAAATGTGCTTTTCTCTTCACGACTATACCTCCAACATGAAGGTCTGCATGGTGGTATTTCAAATGAAGGGGAGTGCTCTTCTATGGTGGAATATGCTCGTCACGCTCTTGCCATAATTGAACATAGACATTGAAGATGTGTCACATAATTGTTCGAGGAACGACTCTGAGAGAGGTGCTTATCAGAGGAATTCATTGAGATTCAACTCAATGAGTTCAATGCCTTGAGATAGGGTGGTTGTATGGTGCCCAAGTATGAGGCCCTTTTTATTGAGTTGCATCGGTATGATTTGCATCTTAATACCCAGAAACTTAGGGTCAATGGTTTCTTGTTTGGCCTTAATGTTATCATATGTGCAAAAGTTAGGATTCTTATGCCTCAAAACTTGCATGATGTTGTCTAGAAATCCCTCATAGTATAGGAGGATCTTATCAGCGAGGATCAGGGCAAGACTTTAGCGATACCAATGGGGTAGGTTTCCTCTAATGTGCACAACATCAGACACCAACCACACATATGCCAGGATATTGTGGCTTCCAAAGAGGATCCACTTTCACTACACCGCAGTGATCGATGCCTAAACAACATACTCCTTACTAGGGAGGATAGCATCAGTGACAACGTCGAACACAACAACAACAATTTAGAAATATTCAATAGAACAGGCAAGGATTCCAGGTCGGTGGGTCGTCAACTTCTACTTTGGGTACTAGGGGTACTAGATCGAAGAAGGGGTGTTGGACATGTGGGGAGCAACACTACCAACGTGAATGCCCAGTGGAGAGGAATAAAGCATCTGGATTAGCTGGACCCACTACCATGGGAGATTTAGGAAAGGCCCATCAGATTCATGTAGTGGTGAATAACCACCAAGGAGAGCACCAATTGATTGTGCTCGAGACATTAGGTACCATCATTGACCAGACCCTTAGTATTTTGAGAGATCTTGGTGCTACCAAGGGTTTCATTTCTAGTGCAGTGCTAAAAAGGATTAAGGTAAAGGTAGTCGAAATGGATGAGTTTAGCTTTGTAGAGATGGATTCGGGAGCCAAAAAGAAGGTTGGAGAAAAGGTTATAGGCTATACCCTTAATCTGGGAGAGTTTTTCACCAGGGCCAACTTGTACGTCATGATCCTAGGATCTTATGACGTCGTGATCGATATGGACTAGTTGGAATCACATGAGGTGATACTCAATCGTAAGACGAAGCGATTGAGCATGGTCAATGACAAGGGACAGAGACACGTGATTATAGGAAAGAACTAGGGAGTTTCCATGACATTCATCTCTTCCTTGCAGCTACATAAGAACTTGCACAAGGGTTGTAAGCTTTATGTGGTCCTTGCGTTAATCGAGAAGGGAGTAGCGAAAGGTCTAGAACACCTTCATGTGGTGAGATATTTTTCAAACGTCTTTCCAGAGGAGTTAACTGGGATGCTGCCAGAGAGGGAATTGGATTTTACCATAGACATAAAACCAAGGACTGAATTGATAGAAATAACGTCATATCATATGCCATCCCCGGAGCTACAAGAGTTGAGAATGAAACTGAAGGAGTTGTTGGACCTAGAAATTATACATGCAAGTGTATCACCATGGGGTGTGCCTATTATTTTCATACAAAATAAGGATGGGTCATGGAGACTCACCATTTACTACCATCAATTGAACAAGGAAACGATCAAGAATCAATATCATTTGCCAAGGATTGATAATTTGTTTAATCAAATGAAGGGTGCGACAATATTTTCAAAGATTGACTTGAGATTGGGGTATCACCAGTTACAGATCAAGGAGGATGGCGTTCCTAAGACTACCTTTAAGATGAGGTTCAGACATTGCAAGTTTATTGTTTTACCATTTGGACTAACAAACTCCCCAGGGGTATTTATGAGTTTGATAAACGGGGTGTTCCGCAAGTACTTGGACAAGTTCGTCCAAGTATTCATTGATGATATCTTGATTTAATATTGGACAATGGAAGAGCATGACGAGAACTTGCGCTTAGTACTATAGTGTCTATGAGAGAACAAACTATATGGAAAATTGTCTAAATGCTCGTTTTACCAATCGAAGATTCACTACTTAGGACACATCATCTCCGGCCAAGGTATCGTCATGGATCCAACAAAGGTTGAGGCTATATGGAATGGCCTTCACCGACAGATGTCCCAAAAGTGTGTAGCTTCATGGGTTTAGATGGATACTATCAACAGTTCGTTGAGGGATTCTCAAGGATAGAAAATCTGATCATGAAATTGTATAAGAAGAACAAGAGGTTTGTTTGGACCGAGAAATGCGCGAAGGCATTTCGGAGGCCCAAGGAGTTGTTGAAAATAACATTGATACTAAAGTTCCCTGACATGGACGTGGAATTCTTGGTATGCACTGACGCATCCAAGGAAGGATTAGGTAGAGTCTTGATGCAAGACGGTCAAGTGATCGCTTACATCTCGAGGAAATTGTAACATCCCACTCTGGCGCACTGAGAAAACTTATTCTTTGAGGACACCTGCTTGCAAGTGATCCAGACTATTATGATATTAAAAAATTTATCCTTGATTATGATGTGTTATGATATATGACATGATGTTTTACTACATTACATAGACAAGTGCTATTGACTCGGTTTTAGTAAGTGTGCAGGGTTTTAGACCTTGAGGATGTAGAGGCATCGACGAAACCCTTGGACTCTGGATTGAGTCAGGGACTATGCTGGTGGGGTTTGATTGTTTTACCATTATTTTAGTACATTTGATTAGATGATATGATGTGGACATGTCTAACATGATTGTTGATGATGCAGGTTGATGATAGCTTGTCAACCAAACTCACATATGGAGTAAAGGGGTCACACATGACTACCAGAGAGGTTGAGGGAGAGGTGTGGACAACAACCCTGCCACAACCTACTAGCACTCCCACTGTGGCTTGAAATCTAGGTTAACGATTACCTAGTTCGAGAGGACCCATGATGTCATGAGGGTAGACTACGATAGTTTCTCATGATGACTCTAAGGGGCACGCAATAAGGCGAGGGCCTTATTCTTTAGAAGCCCTTAGTCTCCCACAAGTTCACCTGGTGGAGTGTTGACTCCAGGGGTTATTGATGTCTACCAATCAATCAAGAGGTGAGTGGCAAACTTGTAGCATGTGGTGCATCCTGAAGGGAACATCACGCAAAAGAAACAAAGAGGAGAGTGGCACCCTTGGAGCACGTAGTGCATCCTAAAGGGCACATCGTGCAAAGGAACAGAGGAGGCGAGTGGCACCCTTGGAGCACCTAGTGCATCCTGAAGGGCATGTTGCGTTGATGATGATAGAGGGAGGAACCAAGATGGCCCTAATATAGACAACACATTAAGAAATTTTAAAACAAATTCTCCAATTAAATGTCGCCCAATTCAGAATCTAAGTTCTAAGTCTAAAAATTCTCTAGGGGTAAAATTTTGTCTAACCTTAAGAAAAATACCCTATAAAAATAAAAAAAATAAAAATTAAACTAAAAACCACTTAAGTGATAGTTTAGTCTTCATAAAAATTTTGGGGTAAAATGAAGAGAGTAAGAATTTAATAAAAATCAGTGGATTTAAATTGTAAAGAAAAATTTAATTATTTAACTTGTGAGAGTGTAAAATATATTAAATTATTAATAAAAAGGAAAAGAGGTTAATTTGCGCAACTACCATTTTTGGCTCTAATAAAAAGGGGAAAGAAGGGAATAAAAAAAATTAGGAAACTAGGGAATGGAGGTGACATAAAAAAGGGAAAGAGGGAACTTATGGTAAAAAGCAAAAGGTCAACTTAGTAAAGAATCTTCATTCAAGAACCTTCTAATTTTTAATTGACTTAGCATTTTCATTTTATGGAAAGTATTTAAAACCTGTGAGGGAATCTAGGGACACCTAGGAGTAAATTTAGGAGTAACTCTAGGTGGGTGAGGGAAATGAGACAATTATTAATTTAAAGAAACTAATTATTGGAGGAAAGTGAGGGATGGATGACACTTGTAAGAAGGAGAATTATTACAATTTTTTTATTAAAACTTAAATTAAATGAGATTTAGGGAAATTCTGGAAGTTCTAAAAGTCTTTAAAAGAGAGAGAGGATAATTAAGAAGGGAATCAATTGTTAGCATAACGTTACAGTGTCAGATTAGTGACTTGACTGATTTACTTGTGGGGAGTTGGGATTTCCCAGCTCAGATAGGAGTGGTAGCTCAGCCTTGTGAGTCAAGATGGGAGCTGGATGTACCATCTGGTTAGTGTGTGGCCCCTTGCGACTTTAGGGGAAAAGGGGGAAGTAGAGTACCCCTAGCGATTGGCTGGGAGGTACCAGTGAGGTTTCGATGGTCGACGAGCGGGAGCACCACAGAGCGTGCATACGTCCTTCGAGGTAGGCGATAAGGAAATGGTATGATTGTATTTTAGTATATTAGAATGCATCATGACTTATAATGGGATCAGTACATCAGGGTAAATGGGTTGTTTGGCTATTTTTATTATTTACTCGACGATTACAATTGTAACTGTTGTAACTGCAGTTTTTATTTAAAATTCTCATGCAATACAACATTATTGTTGCCAATCATGTACATATTTATATTCTATAGGTTACTTGGGGATGAATTACAACTAATAAGCTATTGAAGAACCTCAGATAATAAAATTCTTACCGTTGTCACTTACCTCTGTTAAATAAGTTACTTGCCTCCGTTGTTTGCGAGATAATAATTTTTTTTTTAACTTTTGTCACTTACCTCTGCAAGTAAAGTTATTTACCTATGTTTTTAAATAGATAAAGAAAATTTGATTTCGTTCCTTGATGGGTGAAATGGCGAATTCGTTCCAGCAAATTTAATCCTTGGAATTTCGTTTGTACGATTGGTTTTGAAAATGTGTTCTGTCCCCTTTCATCACTGGCATTTTTTGTTGTAAAATTTCGTTCTGGGATACTGCCTTGTAAGTTTGTTACTGAAAAAACTCCCTTCTGGCAATTTTTTTTTTGTAAGGGGGTACTAAGTATGTTTCTGGAAATTTGATTGGGTAATCTGATAATGAAATGACCTTAAATCTTGCATTAACCCCGATTGTGCATGGGCGATTCTTACTTCCTACTTTTAAAACTTTTATTTCTTCTGCACTACCACCTAAGTTCCTTGGTAGTTTTTTTGAGGTAGCGGTTAAGTTACCAAATCGTTCTCTTTGCCATTATCCTTGGTTAAGGTTTGGGTTTTATTCTGAGAAAATTATTGAGCGTTTAAATATGTGCGTCCTTCCCGATTACTGGTTATATCCACGCATTCATCCGCTCTAGGGGATACGACCGTCTGCCTTTATTAATTTCTGAAGTGTAAGGTTCCCTTGATCTCTTTTACCTGTTAAAATTGAGACCTGTCAATTGTAATTCCTTTGACCATGTTTTTCTCTTGTCGCACCCCAGTTGTCGATTGTGTGAGGTATAGACCGCCCTGGACCGGCATCAACGCTGAGACTGCACCTGCAGCCAACGATTTTTTTTGTGGTGTAGTTTGGAACTGTGTTGATGGATTTTGATTTTCTTGAGTAACTGGGTATGGATAGTCAATATTCAGGTGCTGGAATTTTCTATTTTTAATTGATTAAATCCAAGGATGGTACCCTGTGAGAATTTCACTCTGCACGGAATTCTCTCGTGCACTGTACAACTCATAGTTGAATATTTTTCCAGCGAAGGCATGTTATTTTTAATTCTTTTCTTGAGTGTGATGGTTCATCGATTATTATTAGTGTTTCACCTATGTCGTCCAGGAGGAGTAACTGTTGCGCGATTTATTTACGCTCAATCTTCTAAACCTTAAATGGACTGATTTGTCATTTGGTTGGGATAGACTGAATTGTACCCTATCCGGTTATTTAAATTACTGAATTATTAGTTCTTGATGTCCCATTTATCCAACCCTAACTTTATCTTTTGATTATCTCTTTGGTTAACCCTAAATAACCTTTACATTCGCTAAGCCTATGAACAGTTGTTGCACCCTTGAAATTAATGGGTTCTATTTATGTGCAAGCGCGCATCACAAGTTGAGCCATGAGTCAACATACAAGCCCAGCAAAAGCGCCTAGTCTTATCTTCATATGCCTCATCTTTCCTTATGATTTTCTTTTTCAGATATAATAAAAAGGAATATGATTTTTATTACAATTTTATTTTCATAAAAGAATAAAAATATCGATGCCGAACCGAATATGATTTTTAGGTGTAATTAAAAGAACACGATTTTCAGTTGAAATGAAAGGAATATGATTTACATTATGATTTTATTTTTCATAAAAGGAATAAAAATAACTAGGATGAACAAAAGATGATTTTTAGGTGTAAATAAATGAATATGATTTTCGTTGAAATAAAGGATATGATTTACAAAAAGGAATCTTATTTACAATCTAATTTACAATATGATTTTCTTTCATTATGTTCACCATCATTATTTATATGCAATGTTATTGTAATGTAAGGTCATTGTAAATTATCGTGTGAAACATGTAAATGTAATGTCCTTGCAATTTGGAAAAAGCTATGTTAACATTTAATAACATATGAAAGGTAAGATCATTGTTATTTTATTTACAATGTTATCGTAGTATGAAAGTAATGATATGGTTAATTTATGGTAAGGACATTTTAATTTTATTAATATTGACAACACATGAAAGGTAAGGTCCTTAAAACTAAGTACAATAATTTATTATGATTCAGTAAATGGGAATTGCAATAAATGGAATATACATCATCTGAAGGTTGGACTTGGTAACTCGTCGACTAATGGAAATCATATGGAGTGATTGATATTTCCTTTAATGCCAAATTGAGTCGTAGTAATTGTCGAGTCTTAAGTAGTGGTTGGTTGTTGTCCAAATCCTTTCTGACTTGCGCCTTCTGTGGAGGACGTGGATGTTCATTTATTAGATTTGTTCGATTTTAGAGCAAGAGATTCAGTTCTAAATTATTGATGTTATTATTAAGTAATGGTTATACTTGGTTGTAAACAATATTTGCGTGGTCCGCTTGTGTCAGGCGGGATGTAGACACCTCCATGTTCCTCAGAACAGTCGCCAGCCCTAAGACCTTAAATGGTTAAAATCGATGGGAACCTGGGCTTGAGAGTTGATTGTGTCTTGGAGGTCCTAACCATTGCAGGGTAGTATAGGCGGGTAGTCAATCGTATTATTTGTCGGTTGATTGTTGTTCATTGTTTGCAGAGATTTATGTGAATCTTAGATCTTTATGTCGTCATGGCATTGCATGTGTCACGCTCGTCATCGTATGGAGATGTACAGTCAAACGTATTTATTATCCTTACACACACGCCCACACACAAAAAAAAAAAAAAGAGAATTTGCACCTGATATAATAGGTTTGTCGTCGTAACGAGGAGGATCATTACAGAAATTGAGAAGGCATGAGGAGAACTATGCAACGCACGATTTGGAGTTGTTAGCCATTTTTTATGCGTTAAGAGTTTGGAGACACTATGTTATTGGATGAAATTTGAACTAAAAGAGGACCACTATGGACTATGACACATATTTACACAAAGCGACCTCAACACACGACAACGACGTTGGTCAGAATTGCTTAGCGAGTACAATTTCAAGATTACTTACATAAATGGAATAATGAACCGAGTGGTCGATGCATTGAGTTGGAGACCATGCATATTTTCAATGTCTCTTCTTCAAACGAATCTACGTGAAAATATTCTATCTTTACAGTGCGATGATGACTGGTACAAAGAGTTCAAGGATTTTATCAGACAAAACACAATAATGGCACCAAGCTTTGAAGGATTTACGTTGGACGATGATGGACTATTGATATTTAAAAATCTAATTTATGTACCACCGAATGTTGAGTTGAGGAGTTTGATCCTAAATGAGGCTCACAGAGCAGTGTACATGGCTCACCCAGGTGTCACGAAGATGAGGGCGGACCTTAAATCCTTATTCTTCTGGAAAGGAATAAAGGAAGACATAGTTAACTATGTGGTTAGGTGTCTATAATGTCAGCAGGTGAAGGTTGAACATAAACATCCAACAAGATTACTACAACCTCACACTATTCCAGAATCTAAATGAGAGGTCATTTCGATGGATTTCATTGTTGGTTTGCCACTGACGACAAGGAGACACAACTTGATTTTTGTGGTAGTGGACACTCTGACGAAGAGTTCTCATTTTATTCCTGTGTGTACGACGTATTAGGCACCTGACATAGCTATATTTTTCATCAATGGGATTGTGAGGCTGCATGGTGCACCTAAGAGGATTATATCTCATCGAGGATCAGTGTTTATTGGACGATTTTGGACTAGTTTCCAAGAGGCCTTGGGAACCCGACTTAACTTTAGTACTACATATGACCCTAAGACAAATGGGTAGACCGAATGAACAAACCAAGTCTTGGAATACATGTTGCACATGTACGTGATGGACCAACAGAAGTGTTGGGAAGAATGTTTACCACTGGTAGAATTCGCTTATAACAACAGTTACCAAATCACCATTAAGATGGAACCTTTTGAGTTTCTTTATGGGCGACCATGTCGGACACCTTTGAGTTGGGATCGGCTTGAGGATAGGGTCCTGGTGGGACCAGAAGAAATCCAATAAATGGAATATCAAATGAAAACATTAAGACAACAGATCAAAAAAGTGCAGGATCGACAAAAGAGTTATGTTGATGCACATCGTGTCAACTGTAGTTATGTAGTTGGCGATCGAGTCCTCTTGTGGGTAGAATCACATAATATTTTGATCAAGTTTGGAAAGGGAGATAAAATATATTCTAGTTTAATGGGACCTTTCGATATTGTGGAGAGGAAGAGGTCGATGGCCTATCGACTAGCCTTGCCAAATTATTTGAGGCATATGCACGATGTTTTTCACGTATCTATTTTGAGATATTATATTAGTGATCGTACACATGTTATTGACATGATCTCCTTCCAGGTATCGGATGAGGGGGCGCTCACAGCTGCATCGATACACATCCCGGATCATCGCATTCAACAACTATGACATCGAACAGTAGATCAAGTCAACGTCCAGTGGGAAAACGATAGTTCGCACTTGGCAACTTGGGAGGATGCATATGATATCTGCCAACAGTTTCCATTTTTGTTTGATAGATAGACTTATGATACTGTGATACACATTATTTCGGCACTTATATACTATGAAACTTCAGGAGGAATTTTAGACCAAGAGGGGGTGTATGTAACATCCCACTCTTGCGTGCACTGAGAAAAATTATACTTTCAGGATACTTGCTTGCAAGTGATCCAGATTATTATACTATTGGTCGTTTGATTATGATTATGAGGCATTATGGATATGATTATATGTTATTTTGTGTATTTACATAGACATGTGTTATTGACTGGGTTCTCGTGAGTGTGCAAGACTTTGGACCTTGATGATGCAGGGGTTTTTGATGTCTACCAAGTTAGTCAAGAGGCGAGTGTCACCCTTCGAGCATGTAGTGTTTCCTGAAGGGAACATCACGCAACAATAATGGAAAGAGGGGGGTGGCACCCTTGGAGCACGTAGTGCATCCTTAAGGGCACGTCGCACAAGAAAAAATGAAATGAGGTGAGTGGCACCATTGTAGAACCTAGTGCATCCTGAAGGGTGTTGTGTTGCTAACTAATAATTGAATAAACCTACATGGAGCTAGAAGGAATGATGTGATAAGAAATATTTAAAAACAATTTCCCTAATAAAAATGTCGCCCAACCTAGGAAATTAAAATCTAGTTCTAAGTGATACTTGTGGTAAAAAATAACAATAATAATCATTAAAAATGTGACGAGAAGGGGATAAGAAACTCAATTAATTTATTAAAATCAAATTACTTTGGGGGAGAAAAATAAAAATAAAAAAGGGAAATGATTGTTTTTTTGTACAGATGCTAATTAAATTTTTTTAATTAAAAAGAAAAAGGGGAAAAAGGTGATTTTTCTACATGTGCTAAATCAAGTTTTAGTTAAGAAGGGAAAAGAGGGAAACTTAAAAGAAATAGGAAACTAAGGGAAAAAGGGGAAACTTGAATAAAAAGGCAAACGTAAGAAAAAAACAGAATGACTATCTTAGTAAGGAATCTTTCCTTTAAGAACTTTCTAAATTGAACTCAACCAGGAAATTGGTAAGGGAAAAAGTCATTTAAAATGTTTAAGGGAATATGGGGACACCAAGGAGATATTGTAAGAATGCCTTTAGGTGGGTGAGGGAAATAGGAGTAATTAAATAATTAATGAAATTAATTTCTGGTGCAATTAGAGGGATGGGTAACATGTGTACGAGGGAGGTTTTTTTTTATTTAAATTAATGAAAAATAAAATTAAATGGGAATTTTGGAAACAAATCACTTATAAACTCTATAAAAAGGATTGAGGAGGAGGAGTATGGATCTCTTATTTTATGTGTAAGGTTATGCTGCAGAATTTTTGTCTTGACTGACTTATCTTGTGGGAGTTGGGATACCAAGCTCGAGTAATGAGTGGTAGCTCGAACTTGCGAGGTGAGTTGGTTGCTAGTTGTTCTTTTGTTTAGTGTGTCTGGCCCATTTGCGGCTCGGGGGGCTCATGGGAAACAAGACTACCCCTAGCATTGTCTAGGAGGTACCTATGAAGTCACATCGGTTGACAAGTGGCAGCTCGATGGAGCATGCACAGGAAAATGACTTGGAGTTGTCACCCTAGGCTACGATACGCATGCCTTTATTTTGAATAGTATATTAATATTGTTATGGTGCTTCCATTACTATAATTCTATTGTATATAAAAAAATGTGTTTACTGAGTGTTTTTAATCGAGAACTTAAAGTCGGCATAGCTTTACGCTCGCTGCATTGAATTGATTCCCTTGGCAACGGATCCCTAATTGCTATGACTGTTTTGTTTATTTTAATGATTATTATGAAGAGATTGTTCTTTATCTTTCGTCCTCATCACTAGATCATCAGTCCATGCCTGAGAAGTGGGCCAGGAGCCAGATTGACGGTCGTCACTTTTGTGTTAATACACATATAGATCCTAAAGCCCTACTTTTCTGTGCATGGATGATGAGTGAAGGATAGTTTTTCCCAACTGTCTACCCCTGTTGATTGTTCATGGTTGAATGATTGTCTTGCGCTTTCTTGCGATTGATTACCTCTACATATTTTTTATCTTTCCTCCCCGTGAACCGTTGAATATCCTCTACATTTGATCTTTGCATTGCATTGGGATCG
This sequence comes from Picea engelmannii, assembly GCA_009831015.1. NCBI lineage: Eukaryota > Viridiplantae > Streptophyta > Pinopsida > Pinales > Pinaceae > Picea > Picea engelmannii. The sequence continues at coordinate 377,930 of ML809515.1, read as the reverse complement.
ACATTTATAGTACCTCTGTGTTTTATTATATTTCTATGGAAATATCCTCTGCATTTCAATACATTCAACCACACAAATTTTCCTCTACAATTTAATATATTGTGCAAGCGAATTTTACCTTGTGTTTTAACACATCTTCCTTGTGATTTTCCCTCTACCTTTTATTATATTTGGAAGACGAATTTATCTTACGTTTTAGCACTTAAACCACAACGAATCTACCCTTGATTGAATGGGACTGGAAATTTTATTTACACAACATGTTTACCCTTGATTGAATGCGACTGGAGTTTTATTACACAATGTTTTTACCCTTGATTGAATGCGACTCAAATTTTATTTACACAACAAATTTTTATTAGGGATTTTTCTTTGATGGATTGGCAGTTGATTGAATTGCGAATTTCAATTTCTATTACACAGTGTTTACCCTTGATTGAATGCGACTGGAATTTTATTTACACAATGAATTTTTATTAAGCATTTTTCTTGATGGATTGGCGGTTGATTGACTTGCGAATTTCAGTTTTTATTACACAGCGTTTATCCTTGATTGACTGTGACTAGAATTTTATTTACACAGTGAATTTTTATTAGGCGTTTTTCTTTGATGGATTAGCAGTTGATTGACTTATGAATTTCTTAACTTGAGAACTTATTTATTGATTGGATAGTGATTCATTGGTTGGCAGTTGGATGGCTAATATTTTTGTACCTAGCTTAATGAATTTCATTGTAATGTGTACCTGCATCTTTTTACACCTGAACAACCACAAAATATTTACTGGAATGCCTTTGTTTTTTTACTATGTATTGGGGGGGGGGCATAGTTTCTGTGTATAGGGGTGTGTTTTTATGTGTAATGGTAATGTTGTTTTTTGGTGTGATCGTTGGGAGTTATTACATGGAATACATTGCGATTTTCACCTTTTTAAGACTACAAATTAATACTTTTAGTACATTGTGATTTTACCATTCTGAAGACTACAAATAAATATACTAGACAGTGGTACCGATCAGTTAGTGGACAACTATGTCATGTTTACTATAGTGTTGATGTGTCAGAGTCTTGATATGGACGAATGGATGGCAATTGGATTAGCTCTTATTAAGAGTTTTTGACATTTATTCAGACTACGTCTCAGCTTATCTTAGGAAGTGTTTGTAGCATTTATATAGTCTATTTTTTCAGCATTCATACAGTCTATGTTTTTGAGGATTTATATGGTCTGTCTTTTCAGCATTTATATGGTCTATGTTTTCAACATATGTTTAGACAATGCATTATTCATTATATTCTGACTGTGTTTTAACCTTAATTGATAGTGAATTTATATCTCATTGCATTTTAACATTAATTGACAATGAACTTATATCAATGACAACGATTTATATGACTACACTTCATTACTTATTGACTGTAAGATTTATTTTTGGGCGTATTGTGGTTGTGAATAAATAAGAATTTGTTATGATAGCCAATATAATTGATTTATTCCCTTATATAAACAATGACCTCATGTGTTTTTATATTGTCAAGTTGACCAATAGATTTATGAGGAGACATAAGTTGGACAACAATTATATTTGGATATAAGCAGCATAGACCTCTTATAAAATATCAATTATTAATTTAGAAAACAATGTCGATCGTTTTAGACTTGTTAGAACATAGACTGGTTAAATTAGACTTGTGAATTTAGACAACAATGTCGAGCATTTTATAAGAAACATAGATTAGTATTTCACTTACTTTAATTGACGATGTGTAATTTTTTATCAACGTATTTGATTTTGTTAAGTGCCTAACTTAGTTCACCTTATGACAACATTTATGACCATAGTAGCTTGGTAATAGTTCACTCCTTCGCACTTAGCCATCTTTCTTAAAATTTAATGGTTTTGGTTTGTTGGCGAACTCGTGTAATATCTTGCACATCTTCTTGTTGAAGGATGTCCTCATGCGTCTTGTCGACCTGTTTCTTGGGGTGTGGGTGTAGTCTTCTTGTCAGTTATTTCAAATCATATCACATTGGATTTATCTTGAGTCCTTGGTCCAGATAGGTTATGTTACACTAGGGTTATTGTCGCACTTGTCACCTAGGGACGACATGATTCCTAATGAGGGGATCATGGCACTCCCTATTGGATAGAGGCGAATGATAATGTGGTTGCAGTCTGTGCTTCCCGTTGGGGGTGTTGTTGATTGTTGTATGTTCGATGTTGGCACTTGGGTCATAATGCCTTCTTGCATTGGGTTTTACCACCGTAGAGGTTCTAGTTATTGGTCATCAAGGCCATTGTGTTGGGATTGTGATGTCATCCTTAGCTTGTAGGTGTTGTCATGTTTGCGTCAGGTGGGTAGTCATTTGTATATTTTTTATTTACGCATGGTTTTCCCTGTTGATCATTTTGAAGTGCGTTGAGTCATTGTTGTCTATTGCCTGATCTATGTGTGTGGATTCATTTTTCAGGTTGTGTGGTTCAACTGTTTTCATCACTAGCTTCTTTCCTAAAAAGAAAATTGAACTTTTTCTTTCCTTGTAGAAGTACTAATTGGGGGAATTAAAGTTGGCCCCCTGTGGCCAAGTCACATTCTAGTGGACTGTGACTTCTCCAAGGGGGCCCAGACATTGGTGTGCCCATGGCTTGGCCACAGGGATGGCCCCCCGTGTCCAAGTCACAGTCCACTGGAGTCTATGTTTCCTTTTTTAGGAGTTTACTATGATAACGGTCTATGGTTTGGAAGAGAAGCCATATCAAGAGTGAGTGCTGAATTTGGTTGTTCTAGAGACTGAAAAAGGTAATATTCAGTCAGTTTCTCACTAAAACGCCAATCATATTACATTAAATGTTGATCGGATAAACTTCAAGGAAAAATGAAATCTACACAAGTGTAAATATTTTGCAGGTTGAGGGAATGACTACAATGAATATACTACCTATGTTTCACTATTTGTTTTCTATTTGTTGTGCTATATTAATGCAGATTTTCCATAACATATTACAATGTAATATGTCATAACATATATTACTATATAAGATATTACATTGTAATATGTTATAACATATTACAATGTAATTGTATGTGTAACAACCCTAGTAGAATATATATACTTAGGGATTATTAAGTAAAAGATTTATTAGGTAATTAATTTTTCCTACCATGTTAATAACTAAACAAAGATTGATCTAATGATATTAATTAGGTAGTTATTAATTAATTAAAGGTTATAATTTTGATTAATTAATTAATTAATTAACTACCTATTACATTTAATAACACGAGTATTAAATTTAAAAGATTAATAAGTTATATTGTTTAAATTAAAAAGGTTACGTACATGGAAAAGGATAACATATTAATTACGAGAGGATAAAATAATAAAGGAAAGGATAAGGGGCATTAACTAGTGGTAGGTAAGGAAGTAAATGCATGAGGCGATGAAGGAAGGATATGGAGGCGGAGGAGGTTTACAAAGGGCATTATCATTCGACGATATTTTTTTTTGGGGGGTCTCTCTTAGATTTGCAGAGAGGAGAGTTGAGTTCGGGAGTGGGAAGGTTTAGTACAGGGGCACTGGTTTGTTGGAGGTTTTGGGCACGGGGGCTAGGATATCCATATGATATCCTGGAGCTAGGTAGTTGTCCTAGTTGGCAGGGAGGATAGTAGGTTTGGGCAGTGTTGGTCAGTGCATCAGGCAACAGGAAGGCAATAGCAAGGCAGCAAGGCGAATTAGCATCAGAACCAAGTAAATTGTTTTTGAATTGGCTAAGTTAATTTTATGTTGTAGTTAAATGTTAAATGTTAAATTCTGCTGAAATTTATATGCTTATTTGAAGTTAATGAATTATTTACACACTCAGAAATTCGAAATTCTATGTTAGAAATGTTAGGCGTAATTGTAAGGATTTTTATTAGGCTTGTTGATATTTTTCTTACTGGCCACTACACATGGTATCAGAGCTCCTCATTCACAATTTGGGGCCTTAAGGGCCAAATTCCCGGCTCCGCCTAACCTGCAAACCAAATGTATTATTATTGTGATTATATATAAACAAATCTAAATACATATGAATGAAATACATATGAATGAAATACATATTGAAAATGTAAAAAAAAAAAAATGAATTTACTAAAGTAAAACAAGAAACTAGGGTTGTTACATCCATTGGCATAGATTCAGATAATCTTCAATAAGCAACAGATAGTGGAAAATGTTGGTAGTGCTTTCCTTTCATCACAGAGAAAATAGCTAATAGTATGCATAGACAAAGCACAATAACAGGGCATTTTTTTGGTTCAATTAGTTAGGCCTTCTGGCAATGGATTAGTGCAAAAAACAATAAAGTGAATTTGAACTGGGCAAGGAAATTGTCCCCGTGTGGTAAACACTACTGGATGAGTCCAATGGCTGGCCTCACATAAGCATTCTATGTTATTCGTGCTATGTTTTCTCATATGTATGGCCCTTTAGTATCTCAGAGTCTCTTTTCACTATTATGTATGTATTTTTTCTGTGTGTTGGGCATTTTGAGGGCCAAGCTATATGAAAATAACATTAGCAACAACATCCAAACAGGACAGGCAAATAAGGTAGAGGCAGGACCCCTATTAGAGAACAAACAAAGTGCAAGGCAGCTTGCAGTCTCTACCTTTGTTCTCTGCAGGACCAACATCAAACCCAAAACTTTTTATATCAACAAAACAAAGATCAAGTAATCAACACCGCACTGCAACAAAGATGGGACATGACTTGCCTTTCTCTTCAAAATGGAAAGTTTAACGAAACCCCACATGGATTTGAAATGTATAAAAGATCTTTTTAAACTAAAACAAACCTAATTTACCAAAATTATTCATGCATTCCACCAACCCAAAACCAACAAACCTTAAACTTCAAAAACATAAAAAATCTCCGACGCTAGAATCATGAGTTATATCCATGATCATTCACAATTGCATGCCACCAAGATACTTTGGCATGAAACGGATTATATGCAGAAGCTATGAAAGGAATCAAATCCATGATCAGAAAACTACACAAAAAATTTATAGGAACAAAAATATTTTCCACTTTGCCAACCTTACTTGTACAAGTATTCAATGTGCTACAAACTGTAAAAATTGCAGAAGGAATTAGAATATATACAAATATATATATACTATTGAGGTGATTAGGTCCAAAGTCCTACTCCTTGGTTCCTAGCGTACGTGTTAAAAGGCTAATGATATCGAAGCTGAGCTCACAAGGAGACTAGGCGGGGCTATGGGATTGGACTTCTGTGCTTCAACAACGTAGCATTATGAAACAATGACCTCTTGTTTTTTTTGCTCCGGTTCTGGTGGGGGCATAGGCCTGTGTAAACGCTACTGATGTTGATGCCTGTGTGATGAAGAAAAGGGTGAAATTACCATTTATTTCCAAAGTATAAGGAAGGTTCATGTTGTTTCTTGACTCGATCAACTCCACATTCTTCACGAAAGAATTGAATCTGTGCACAAGTTGGCGAAATGAATCGTACCTCTTGCCATACCTGAGAGCGAACTCTGCAAACTACACAGACTTGGGATTGGTTCCCAATATTTTAAAGAGACTGGACTCCAGGTCCTAGATCTTGTCAGTGACCATATCAATATACTTTGTTTCTTCAAATGATCTGGCAGCAGATACAGTAATGGCCAGCGATAGCAAAGTGCTTAGAACAATGGCGAGGATGCGAGCCATGGCAGGCAAGATTCTTGGAACCTCTGAATAGAGCAAAGGCAAGATCTATGGTAAAGAAAGAATGATGTGAGGAAGGTCTCGATGGATGAGAAGGAGGCGACAGAGGAAGGACGCGTAGGGTTCGAAGAGCTGGCAGGTGTAGGGTTTTAGTGTTAGGTATGAAGATAAAACGTGAAGGATGGGGGCACGTGGGCCTCATGCGAGGACCCACTGCCCGACTCTAAGTTTTTATTTTATTATTTTAATTATTTTATTTTAGTCATAATGTAAATGTTTTATTTTATTTATTTATTTATTTATTATGTTATTTTTATAATTTTAGTTTATGGTTATTTATTATTTAAAAATATATAAATATAAATATATATTTATAATAAACAATTACTATAGTAGGTAAATTAAATAAATCAGGTTTATTTTGAATTAAGGTTTTTTAAATTTAAATTAATTAATTTAAACTGATGATATATAAAAAAAGAAAAAAAGAAAAAAAAAATATTACAAAAAAAGGGGGGGTGATATGGAGTCTATGGGTTTTGAAACCATGACCACCACCCACTACCTAAGCCTTAAGGAACAACCAAACACCAATGCACCATGTATGTGCCTTTGAAAAAAAAAAATAATAATAATATAATATACACAACAAATTAAAACTAAGTAAATTAATTAATTAAAAGTAATTATGATTAATTAATTAAATAAAAATGTTTTGGGGTCCATGGGTTTTGAACCCAAGACCCCCACCAAGTGAAGCGTTTTAAGAAGAACACTAACGCCGAAATGTACATAGCGCTGGTGAACGTCGAAACGCGGCTGGCAGTTGTGGACAATTATTTAGATGCCACAGTTTAATCCTATTTAATCATTTAAACGGGGTAATTATATATCCTTACAACAATTTTTTTTAATGTGATTATGTAAATGTTAAAAAGTAAACATGTTAACGGATGCCTTGATAAATGCAAGAAAGTTATGAACAAGAAATCTCACCCATTGATTTTGGAGGACGACTAAAAATATGACAGCATCTTCAATGCATAGCCATCAGATAATGGTTTAAGGTTAAATAAGATTAAAAGATCATTAATTGTGCCCATTGTCAATAGGTGTACGTTTTTCGGCATAAATGAATGAACATAAGGTCAGAAGTCACTTTAATCAAGTTGTAAATGAAAAGTTAAAAGGGCTTAGACTAGGACAAGCGGGAAGGAGGCGGCATATGCACTAGGAGAGTAAGCATAGGAATTGGTGAGTATGGCGCAAGGCTAGCGTAGCTACAGGGCAAGGTAACCAATAGTTTTTTTTTTCATAGAGGCAAAGAAATCAAGCTTAGACGCTTAATCCTAACCCTAACCTAGCCAATCCCCTAAAGGAGTAATGTCTGTTTACAGACAAGTAAAGAAAACTTACACCTAACCCTGTTTCTAGTTTGAGTAGCACCAATTTGAAATGTCCTTGAACTCACCCTGACAACTTTGGGGTGATGTAGTTTAAAGCATACAGGATGGTCAGGACTCAAAGGAGTCGAGGCAGGGGAGCGTTGTCACAAGCACCGCCAACACCGCCAGTGCCACCACCACCATTGCCCGAACTAGCCCTCATATTGTGCTCTTTGGAAGCCATTCACAAGACTTTAAAGGGGCGACNGGAACCCCCACTATCTAGATCGGGTAATCTAGAAGCATCAAGGGATTCAAGGGGAGGACCTCCACCAGAAGACATCACACGAGAATTGCAGAAGATCAAACTTCCAGAGTTTGGCGGGGGTCATGCCAGTGAACGCGCGGAAGCATGGTTGGAATGAATGACAAGGTGTTTTGCCTTAAGGGACTATGAATCCAACTCAAAGGAAAATATCGCCATTTTTTAGTTAAGAGACAACACCTTGAACTGGTGGGGCAACCTAGAAAGACAACTGCACCTTAACCCAGAAACAGTATCTTGGGATGTTTTTGAGGAGAGGTTCTGAAGGAAGTATCTACCAGCATACTATGAGGAAGAACAGGTAGGGGCATTTCATGCCTTAGTACAAGGAAATAAAACTGTAGAAGAATATGAGGTCAGATTTATGGAACTAGTCAAATATGTTTCGTATATGGACAATGACCAACGATAGGCAGAGCGCTTCATCTATGGATTGAACCCTAAGATAAGAGATATGGTGCAGATGTGGAAACCATCTTCAGTAGCGGAAGCGGTGGAAAATGCGCATTATATGAAAGAACACATGAACTTAACCGGGGGTACAAGACTGACATTTCCGCATCATGCTGGATTCATAGGAAAGACCCCGAGGACATTTCCTAGGGGAGGGGGCTCAAGGCCACTTCCATATGGTAACAGAGTCGCGCCAAGGACAATAGCTTGAGGGATTTCAATGGCAGTGAGTGTAGCATCTTGTTCATCATCAGTAGAGTAGAAAGGTCCACGACCATCTCAGGGAACAACTAGTAGGGGCAGGGGTTCCAGGGGAAGGAACTCATTTCAGATGAATTCACATAACAGTGCACAGGTTCAATCTCGTGTTACCTATTCAGGGTGTAGAGGACCCCATTACCAGCATGATTGCCCAGAGTTACAATCATGGTTAGTTCATAGAGAAGGAAAGGCACCGATGGGGAGACAAAGTAGCACCCACCAGATTTACGCAGCGGTTAATAATCGCCAGGCCGAACATCAATCGACGGTGGTGGAGTCATCAGGTATGCTAAATCATATCAATGTTAAGATTTTGTTTGATTCTGGTGCGATAGATAGTTTCATTTCACCATTTGCATTAGAAAAGAGTGGGTTGGCAGCCTAGGAGCATGATGACTTTAAACAAATCGAGATGGCTTCGGGGGGAAAACAAGCAGTAGGAGCTAGTGTCGATAATTGTATAGTAGACGTGGGAGTGTGTACTACCAGGTTAAAGGTATATGTCATTTCTCTCGGGGCATATGACCTAATAATTGGAATGGATTGGTTAGCATCTCATCGAGCTTTCATAGATTGTTTCACAAAGAGGGTGCTTTGTGTCGATGATGAAGGAAGACCAGTAGAGATCCAGGGTGTACAGAGAAAAGTGTCGTTATGCTTTATATCAACTATGAAGGTTAAGCAATTCTTGAGGCAAGGGTGTCGACTTTATGTAGTGGAAGCAGTGAATGAAAGGAAGGGACCCTCATGGGATCAGTACCCGGTATTGTCAGAATTTCAGGATGTTATTCCGAACAAGTTACCAGGGTTACCTCCTGAGAGGGAGCTTCATTTTACTATTGAGATAAAACCTGGTGCATAACCAATTTCTAAAACTTCGTATCGGATGATAGCGCCAGAACTTTGTGAGTTGCAAATGTAGTTGAAAGAGTTACTGGACTTAGGGATAATAAGGCCCAGTGTCTCACCTTGGGGTGCACCGGTAATTTTTGTAAAGAAGAAGGATGGATCCTTATGACTGTGTATAGACTACAGGGACTTGAACCGTGCTATAGTGAAAAATAGGTACCCGATGCCGTAAATAGATGACCTCTTCGATAAGATGAAAGGAGCAGCGGTATTCTCAGAGATCGATTTGCGATCAGGGTATCATCAGTTAAGGATTAAGGAAGGTGATATCCCAAAACCTGCCTTTCGAATTTGGTTTGGACATTGCGAGTTTGTTGCAGTACCTTTCGGATTGACCAATGCGCCAGCAGTATTCATGAGCCTCATGAATGGTGTATTTCGAAAGTACTTAGACCATTTTGTACAAGTCTTTTTAGATGACATCCTCATCTATTCCAAGAATGAAAGAGAACATGAGGAACACTTGCGAATAGTGTTGTCTTGCCTTAGAGAGAACAAATTGTATGGGAAGCTGTTGAAGTGTTCCTTCTTCCAGAAAGAGATCCACTATTTAGGTCATATCATTTCTGGCGAAGGAATCTCTGTGGACATAGAAAAGGTAAAGGCCATTATCGAGTGGCCAGTGCCAAAAAATGTCCATGAGGTGAGAAGCTTCATGGGGCTAGCAGGTTATTACTGGAGATTTGTGGAAGGATTCTCAAAAATAGTGAAACCCATCACCACTTTGCAATGCAAGGGGGTCAGGTATGAATGGACAGAAGAATGTGATAGCGCATTCATTAAGCTTAAGAGGTTACTAACTAGTGCACCAATTCTACGAGTGCCCAATATGGAAAAGGACTTCACGGTCTGCATGGATGCCTCGAAGCAAGGGTTGGGGGCCGTTCTAATGCAGGATGGAGGAGTGATAGCTTATGCGTCAAGGAAGTTGAAGAAACATGAGGAGCTATACGCGACTCATGATTTAGAGTTAGCAGCTATAATGCTAGCTCTGAAACTTTGGAGGCACTATCTTGTTGGGAAAAACTTTGAGCTCAAAATAGATCATCAAAGTTTAAAACATCTCTTCACTCAAAGAGATCTAAATGCCAAGCAAAGGCGATGGAGTGAGTATGATTTTGGTATTTCGTACATCAAGGGAAAGGAAAATGTGGTCGTAGATGCTGTGAGTAGGAGACCACGTATCTTCTCCTTGGTAACCTTAAAGGTCAATCTAAGGGAACATGTGTGGACACAACTCCCAGGAGATAGTTGGTATTTAAAGTTTACTTCAAACCTCCAGAGCGGGAGGCAGTTAGATCCAAATTATGAAGGATATAGTCTGGAAACATACAGACTATTAAGATATCGAGGAAGGATGTACATCCCTAATAATGGGGATATTCGAAGCATCATACTGAAGGAAGCCCATAGAGCACTTTATTGTGTGCATCCGGGTGAAAAGAATATGTACGCAGATATGAGGGAGCTCTTTTTCTGGGTAGGCATGAAGCGCGATATAGTCCATTTCACCACCAAATGCCTGGAGTGTCAACAAGTGAAAGCCGACCACCATCACCCGACAGGCCTCCTACAACCACATGATGTTCCTATGTCCAAATGGGGAGTCATCTCTATGGATTTTGTTGTGGGGTTGCTGCTCACATCTCATAGACACAATGCCATTCTTGTGATAGTGTATAAGTTAACCAAGAGTGCTCATTTTATTCTAGTTAGAGACACTTATGATGTCACTGATGTGGAATGCATGTTTTTAAGAGAGGTTATCTGTTTGCATGGGATACCTAAAAATATTATTTTAGATAGGGACTCCATATTCACTTCTAGGTTTTGGACAATTTCATAGTCAGCGTTGGGGACTCAATTGAACTTAAGCACAACTTGTCATCCTGAAACAGATCAGAAAACAGAGAGAGTAAATCAAGTCATGGAAGACATGCTTAGGATGTATGTAATGGATAATCAAACCCAAAGGGAGAAGTACCTACCTTTGGTAGAGTTTGCCTACAATAACATTTATCATAGCTCCATCGTAATGCCACCCTACGAAGATTTTTATGGGAGGCCATGCAGAACGCCATTGAGTTGGGATAGAATAGAAGACTGAGTAACAGTTGGGCCAGAATTGATTCAAGAAATGGGGGAATAGGTGATTCAGATTAGGCAGAGACTAAAGGAAGCACATGATAGGCAGAAAAGCTATGCAGATGCACACAAGACCGACCGAAGTTATGAAGTGGGAGACCAAGTTTTCATTCATATTAGGCCTAATAAGAGAACCATATGGTTCGGGAAGGGGACAAAGTTGTCACCTCGATTTATAGGACCATTCAGGATCCAAGAGAAAATTGGACCCGTTGCATATCGTCTCGTACTACCACCCCATTTGCATAAAAATCATAATGTATTTCATGTATCTATTTTACGTCATTATGTTGCTGGTGAATCACATAAACTAAATTGGAAGGAATTGCAGGTATCGGACATGGGAACCCTCACAGTAGAACCGTTACGCATATTGTACCATAGAGTCTGACAACTTAGGAACCCTCTGGTAGACCAAGTTAAGGTTCAGTGGGACAAGTATAGTCCAAGATCTGCTACTCGGGAAGACGCCGAGACACTACGGCGAGACTATCCCTCACTATTTTGACCACCTCGAGAACATGTTTCTCGAAGGTGGGGTGTATGTAACACCACCTTTTGACTTAGAAAACTAGGATTACCTGAGGCCTATATACTTTATTTTCTAGTCATAGTGAAACTATTAAGTGATACACCTAAACATTAAATGTATGAACTTTTACAAATGTTTAAATTTTATTGATGATGATGTATGTAATTCGATCTATCATGTGAATGTAAATTTTATGAATATTTAAATGTTATTGATGATGATGTATATGATGCGACATATTGTGAGAATGTGAATTTAATGAATGTTAAATTCTATTAGGATGATGTTGGATATGAAGCAATCTATTTTGGGTAAACAATAATCTTATGAATAGATGTCGAAATTGAATTATGAGATATTATGAGATCTATTTCTTATTGAAAAACTTTGAGGTTAATTTATTGGTACAGGGATACCAAATTGAAACGATGATAGTATGCAATTACATGATGATAATGCATAGAAATGTATGAGTTTTTGTTATAGACTAATATATAGGTTAAGGGATATGAAATAGCTAAGGGATAATGATGATGAAAGTGGATATCAGGACCACTAACCGAGAAACATTATGGTATGAATATTGTATGAGAAATTTATATTGGTTTGGATGAATTTGTATGATATGTGGACCAATGCATGATTTTAGGTGATGAGACTGCCCAAAACCAAATAAATGATGAAAAAACCTCCAGCAACACAGTGCCACTATGTATTCCATTGTAGGGTGTGGACCCTAGTTCTGTTAGGAGGGGCGGAGGAATTTCCTATCGTGTATCCTCCATTGTAGGGTGTGGACCCTAGTCCTGTTAGGAGGGGTGGAGGCATTTCCCACCATGTATCCTCGGAAACCTGAAGTCATGGGAGGACAGTGTTAGTTCACGCTCCCTAAGACGTGTGATGATGACTGTTAGATGCCTGCTAGGGAAGCTTGGTCGAGATAGAGACACTTCCGCTTACACTCCAAGATAGTCTAGCAAAGGAAGGATAAGAATGGAGATGGAAGTAGGTTAGGGAGGAAGGATGAGTAGTGATAGTTGAGATGGTATGGAGATCTATGTTGTGGTGGAATTTAATGTTTTCCCTTCAAAAAAAAGGTGAAATGTGTATATATGAATATTCATTATTACATAACTAAACCACAGTTGTTTAAAATTAAATTGTTGAATCGGATAATAGTAATTAAAGGATTTCTCAAACAATTGATTGGTTGTTGTCTTTTATAAAAGACTAGTCTTGCTGACTGGATTGAATGAATACATAAATTACTAAAGGATGATAGTTTTGATTGTTAGTACATGCATGCGACTTGTATGTACTAGCTACAAATGCATTTCTTGTACATATACACTAGTATGTATGAGTTTTCTTGACTTAGTTACTGATAATGTCGGTTACTTGTTATGAATGTCTAAACTAGGTTTCTTTTCCTTTGTACCATAAGACACCTTAACTTCGGGACGAAGTTTCCTGAAGGGTGGGTGTATGTAACAACCCTAGTAGAATATATACTTAGGGATTATTAAGTAAAAGATTTATTAGGTAATTAATTTTGCCTACCATGTTAATAAGTAAACAAAGATTGATCTAATGATATTAATTAAGTAGTTATTAATTAATTAAAGGTTATAATTTTGATTAATTAATTAATTAATTAACTACCTATTACATTTAATAACATGAGTGTTAAATTTAAAAGATTAATAAGTTATATTGTTTAAATTAAAAAGGTTACATACACGGAAAGGGATAACATATTAATTACG
>ML809515.1:353775-363927 GCA_009831015.1 Picea engelmannii | reverse complement strand
GGTTTGCTGGAGGTTTTTGGCATGGGGGCTAGGATATCCATATGATATCCTGGAGCTAGGTAGTTGTCCTAGTTGGCAGGGAGGATAGTAGGTTTGGGCAGTGTTGGTCAGTTCATCAGGCAACAAGAAGGCAACAACAAGGAAACAAGGCGAATTAGCATCAGAACCAGGTAAATTGTTTGTGAATTGGCTAAGTTAATTTTATGTTGTAGTTAAATGTTAAATGTTAAATTCTACTGAAATTTATATGCTTATTTGAAGTTAATGAATTATCTATGCACTCAAAAATTTGAAATTCTATGTTAGAAATGTTAGGCGTAATTGTAAGGATTTTTACTAGGCTTCTTGATATTTTTCTTACTGGCCACTACAGTATGTTACATTGTAACATATTATTTCCTAGTAGCCTTGTCACACCCCGAGAATCAAACCTTAATAAGGTTTGACTTCTGCAAGTTCTTGGAAAATACAATGCACCAACAGTTTTTATAGTTTAGAGGTACCAGGTCATTCAGGTACCAATCTCACTTGATCCATATGTTAATCCATGAAAACTACTCACATCAAGGTTATTTTAATTCTAGGATGGTGAATGACCAGCTAGCATGTTGCTCTCCCAAACATAGAGTGGTTGCCTATGGTACGAGAACATGTCACCAGTGAAATTTTTTTGCAGTTTGTAAACTCTTTTATGTCTAAATTAGACTTTATTATCCACAATGAAGTATTTGTTATAATTATTCCTTTAGTCAAAGGGTCACTACAATTCCAAAACAACATACGAGTGGGAGACTAACTATGTATGTTTTTAATTTATTTATTAATGTCTAAATATGTATGTTTATAGTATATTTATTAAATTTAAATATGTTTGTTTTAAAATTTTTCCATTGTATGTATATTTATTAAATTTAAATATGTATGTTTTAAATTTTTTCCATTGTATGTATATTTTACAAATATTCCTTTACAAATTATAAGATAGACAGTAATGTACAACAAGAAATTCTAGAATCAAAAATCTATAAAATAATATTAATAACTTATGATACTCTAATATTACATATGTAAAAATGGAAATTTATAAATTTAATTCCTAAAGATTTGTAATTTTTATAAAATAAAAAAAGTTTGAAATAAAAACTTTAATAGTTTGAAATTTTTATGATTTTTTTATAAAATACAAAATGTTTGAAATGACTGTGACTTGGAAGAGGTGATCATTCACAATGTAGAGTTTATCAATAAAAACGCAGGGATGTACCCAAGTTCAAGAAATTAAAAACACAGAGAGAAATCAGAGTTTTAATCAATCAAGTTGCAGAGATACTCGTTCATAAGAAGGCGCAAAGACTAAACATTCAACCATGAATCAATCAACTCAGAGATAAGTAAGGGACAAACAACAGAGAATATTCTTATCCTTCACTCATCATCCATGCACAAAAAAGCAAGGCATTTGAATCTACAGGTCTTTAAACACCGAAGTGACGACCGTCGATTCGACTCTTGGGCGACTACTCAGGCACAGACTAATGACTAAAGGGACAATGGATGGAAGATAAGAACACAGTATTTTCATAATAATCAATAAAACCCACACATATAAGTCATTGAAATCAGAAATTGGGTTCGCCAAGGGATTGTCATTCAACTCAGAGGTTTATCATTCACAATGTAGAGTTTATCAATAAAAATCGAGAGTTGTACCCAATTTCAACCAATTAAAAACGCCGAGAGAAGTTGAAGTTTTAATCAATCAAGCTACAAAGGTACTCATTCATAAGAAGGCGAAAATACTAAACATTTATCCATGAATCAATCAGCTCAAAGATATTCCTACCCAAAAGATATAACTACCCAAAATTAACTCAATAGCATGTTCATACTCTTTGAACATGGTTGAATCCACTAAGACCACATATATATTCCTTATAACATTTCTTTAAAATTCATTAAAAGTTCCCTATGGTTGGATGCACTAAAAAAACGTATTAGAACATTTTTTTAAGATTCATTAAAAGTTCCCTATGGTCATATCCACTAAGACCACATATAATGAAATGCAATAGAATCCCCCCAAAAAAGAGTTTAATTTTATAACCTCAAACGCCCACTAATAACATCAACTTGTTTTAATCACGACGAGGTGAAGCTCTTGCATGAACGTGGATTATATGCCATTGATAAACTTCCCATTAGCATTGTTTATGTCATTGAGTTTTTATACTAATTCCTTTATTGTCGTGTTACATGGGATGGGTATGAGGGTTGTTCATATTCCTACTATAAATTAATATGAGGTGGAGAAAATGTAATATTTGTGAGGCTTAGTTGGAGTTAGAAATCTAGATAAAATATAGTCATATAAGGTGGAAAAGAATGTTGATTGAGAGAAATCATGACAATAATTTCAAATGTAAGTGCATCATAACCTATTGTAAACATAGTAATGTGAGTTTTAATGGGATATATATTTTGAAGAAGATGCAATTGAGTGATTCTTAATTGTCACAAAATTTATGGTGGTAATGAAGCCTATTTCTACAAATAGTAATGTGATTTTTAATGGCATGTATATTTGGAAGACGATGGAATTGAGTGAGTCTTAATTGTCACAAAATTAATGGTTCCAAATGGCAATGTCTACAATGATGATAATGGAGTAGTTTATTTGATATTATTACATTATCTTTGTGATCTAGAAAATGATTTTCTAGGATATTTTGTTTTGAAATTCGATCATTCAATATATTTTCCATATTTTCCAATATATTTTTCATATTTTCCAACATGCATAGTTTACTTGCTATAGTGTATAATATATGATGGTTGGTTGGGATACTGCATAGGATATTCTCAATAAATATGGTAAATATTATATTGAGTTAAAGGTTAAATATTTAATAATAATATTGTTTTTTATCTAAAGAAGGCCATTATTTCTAATTCTACGACTTTGCAAAACTAGTGATATTTTGAAAGGGTCATACAAGGAAGATGAAAACAATGGTAGAAGTGAAAAATTATGGATTTAGAAAAATCTAAAAACTTATTGACATTTTAACTGTCAAAACTTATCCTATGTTATACAAAAACAAAAGACGACTAAACAAATATTAAAACTGTTTTCAAGATGATAGTATATCAATGACGGTATTTCAAAAAATGTTTTCAAAATAACTGTATATCAAAATGATAGTATATCAAATATTAAAACTATTGAATTGTGACATATATTTGTCCCCCCATGGCCAAGTCACAGTCTAGTGGAATGTGACTTGGTCGCGGGGGCCCATCCCCATGGCCAATCCGTTGGCATACCCACGATTAGACCATAAAATTGGCCCCCTCGCAGCCAAGTCATAGTCCAGTGGAATGTGACTTGGCTGTGGGGGCCCATCTTGTGGCCAAGCCATTGGTGTGCCCACGGCTTAGCTACTGGGGATGAAATTTAACTTAAAATTTAAATTAAAAAAAAAAATTAATTAATTAAAACTAAACTATTACAATGGGAATTTTGAGCTTACCTGAAGCTCGACCCACCTGCCTGAAGGAGAACCCACCAACATGACAGCAAAACTACCCAAATGATCACCCACCAACACCAACATGACAACACGTCTGCGTCAAAACATTGTTTGTGCCCACGGCTTGGCTATAGGGGCCAGAATTTCACTTAAAATTTAAATTAAAAAATAAAAATAAAAACCAAAATATTACAATGGAAATTTTGAGCTTACCTGAATCTCGACCCGCCCACATGAAGGAGCACCCATGAACACGACAACACAACTAGCTGAAGGAGAGCCCATAAACACCAAATGACAACACGTCCGTACCAACACTCAATGACTCACACAACACCACTCAGTTAGTCACAGTCATAGTCACTCATAGTCACAGTCGAGAAAAAAATTACATTTTCGATGTTCGGTTAATATATAAGCAGTGTTTTGGCCGAAAGAATAGTTCGACCAAAAGAATAGTTCAACTGAAAGAATATTTTGAACGAAATAATCTTTCGTCCAAAAGATGTTTTTGGCCTGAATATCTTTCGACCAAAAAGATATTGTCGGATGGAAAAAATATATTCGACTAAATTTCTACACGAAAATTGAGGTTCTCATCACTGTACCGTTCGATTTGACGTTCCATAGTTTAGACAAAAATTAGTTCGATTGAAAAATAATATTAGTTCAGCTGAAACAATTCTTTTCGGAATTTTGGAGATCAGATTGTCACGAAAGTGTTACCCAACTCCATGAATTTACCCATAATTTTTAACATAGTTTTGAGTGATTTATCTTTCTCATATAAATTTCATTCCAAGTGTGAAGTAAATTGCATCTCACGGGACAAGTGGCTCATCTTGCATTTTTAACTTATCTCTCAAATATTATAGAAGCCAACCTAAAGGAAATTTAATATTTTTTTTGGACTTGGATTTATGGTGTGAACAACCTACCTTAATCCTAGAAATTGTACTTAAGTTTTATATCTAATCCTTCTTATTTTATGTATATTAAGATAAATATAAATCATTATTGAAAGTTATGATTGATAGCATATATGTATATTTATATCAATTTACCTAAATAAACTTTTATAACATTACATATTAGTGGATACTCATATA
This sequence comes from Picea engelmannii, assembly GCA_009831015.1. Classification (NCBI taxonomy): domain Eukaryota; kingdom Viridiplantae; phylum Streptophyta; class Pinopsida; order Pinales; family Pinaceae; genus Picea; species Picea engelmannii. The sequence goes on along the minus strand of ML809515.1, from coordinate 359,288 downwards.
TAGATATGAGGTATAGTGTTAAGAACCAATTATCAATAGAGCATAGAAAAGCCTCAAAATAAGTACTCAATGCCTTGAAAAATATAGAAATTTAGATAATAAGCTTCTTCAAGGGGGAAACCTTGTTATGCCCACATAAATGTACAATTACCAGATGATTCCAAATGAAAATGTCTCCTTGGTATATATAGGAGACTAGGAGGTATAATTACAACTAATGGACTAAAGAGGACATAAATAAAATAACATTACTAATTGAATATGCCCCAATTAAGGGGTAATCAACCATTATTTAGCGCTTAACATGCCCCTCCCCTTGAGACAATTGTTGTGCACAACGCTTGAGTAACTCTCGATGCTTCTGTATAAAAGACTCATCTTCCCAAGTGGAATCTTCAGCCAGTAGTTTCCTCCATTTAATGAGATACTTTGAAATGGATCTATTCCTCATTTAGTGAATTCTTGTGTCAGTGATGGCTTCATGCTCCAATATGATTTTTCCTTCCTCGTCAAGTTCTGGCAATATAGTTTGAACTGAGATCTTGTCACCTATAACCTTCTTTAAGCATGAAACATGGAAAACTGTGTGTACTCGTGAAGATGCAGGAAACTCCAATTTGTATGCCATAGTACCAATATTTTTCAACACCTTGTAAGGGCCATAGTACTTTGGTGATAATTTAATATCCTTCTTGGTTTGCTTGAGTGACATAGGTTTGTGTGGTTGTAGTCTTAAAATACCCAATATCCTACTTCAAAACTTCTTTCACTACGATGTCGATATGCTTGTTGCTTTGTGTGATTTTGTGCCATGGTTGGGTTGTCATTTAATATTTGGAGAACTTTTTGTTGATGCTCGATGTGATATTCCACTACTTGAACCTTAGATTTTTCTTTTAGAGAAGAAGTGATGGAAAGAGGGTGGTATCTATAGAGGGCCATAAATGGTGTCATTTTTGTTGTAGTATGAAAGGAAGTGTTATACCACCATTCCGGCAAGGGTAACCATTTGAACCATTATGTTTGTTTATCAAAGACAAAGAAACAAAGGTATCCTTCCAGACATTTGTTCACTATCTCAGTCTTTCCATCAAATTGAGGATGATAGGATGAGCTATGAGCCAATTGAGTACCCAAACAAGAAAATAATTTTGTCCAAAAACGTCTAGGGAAGATGGGATATCTGTCACTTACAATAATCTTTGGATGAACATGTAGCTTTTCAACTGTCTCCATGAATGCACTGGCAAATGTATTGGCTTTGAAGGGATGAGAGAGTGCACAAAAGTGTGCGTACTTGACAATCACCATGATGACACTCTTTCCTTCAGACTTCGGTAACCCTGTGATGAAATCCATGGAAACCTCCTCCGAGCATTGACTTGGGATGGTTAATGGTTGTAAAAGACTTGGGGTCTTAATTGTTTCCACCTTATGTCTTTGGAAAACCAAACTTTCTGCCACAAACTTTGGAACATCAGTTTTAAGAACATCCCAAAGAAATTCCTTCTTGACCCTATGGTAGGTTTTCAAAAATCTTGAGTGCCCTCCTACTGGAGAGGTGTGCAATTCCAATAGTACTGTGACATCCCCCAAAATAAAATATTTTTGAAAACTTAAATTGCTGGAAATTTATTCCGTTTTTATTAAAATCGAATTTGGAAAATTTTTGCCATTTATGGCAATTTTGAATTTTGAATTTGTTATTTGTAATAAATTATTATGACTGTTGGGTAGAGATATTATTTGACCCAACTAACTATTTGACAATGACACTTGTATACAAACAACATATTTTATATTGATTGCAGGAGGACAAATGGAACAACCATGTTAAAAGTAGTTGACCATGGCTCCATGAGTTGGGAACATGTTGGAACTACCCCTAGGCTGATTTTTACAAGTGGAAAATCAGTGATTTGGCCATTGGCAGCCCCTAAAAACTAGGGATTTAGAAAGATGCAAAAATTCCCAAGGGAGGGAAAAAGACCTAGGCAAATTGATAAATAAGCATATGTGAGGAGGAAGGACACTGCCAAGTATGCTGAGAAAAGAGACTGATTTGTTTTCCTTTCTGTTATGAACACTAAATGAGTGTGAGGCAAGAAGGATCTACCATAATTGAAGGACATTGTTGAAGAGGAGTTTCCATGTTCGCCCTCATGGGTTCATGGTCAGGCTAGGGGGTGAATTGGGCAAGTAGTTTTGGCTACCCTATTCTATGGTTGGGAGGAACATGGTCGTTCCCTTTGTCTTCCCATGAGTTTGGTTCAGATATGTTAAATTCCTCCTCCTTTGTCTTTGAATAATTTTAGATATCTGATATTATGCATCTATTGGTGTTAAATTGAATAATTTCCATGGATGATATATGTTCGTTTGTCTAAAGTTATAGTCAAAAGTTAAAAGCATTCTTGGCAGAACTGCTTACGTACATCTGAACTTGAAAGAATAGATGAATACTTAGGAATTGAACAATCCATATATAATTTACATAACATCTCGTATATATATGTATATGTGATTACAATTCATTATATGCTCTAGCTACGATTGTATTAATATGTGTTTTGTACGTATATATGGGATAGTCATCTATTCTATTAAAGAGATACACTTATATTACTACTATAAGGGTGAATGATTTCCATTACAAGTCCCATGTATGAATTTACAGACTTATAAACAATACCTATTGTCTGTAATAGAAACATAATTAACTCTGGCAGTGAACGAATTTACAAATTACTATGTCTTAGTCGAACCTAGGATAGATCTAATTTTTTTCTGCCGAAACAATCAAATTCATCTCGCAACTTCTGAAACTTTAAGTTCTTGTAATATCCCTCTATCGGTTATGAGATCATCGTGAGTTGTATGATTTAAAAAAAGGGGTTTACTACTGTAACGGACTTTCAAACCTATGCAAACATTTATAGTAAAACTAGATAAATATGAGAGGTTTTATGTTAACTGTACAGATTTAAAGACATACAACTATATATGGTTTACATGGTACCAAATACCCTTATGACTACAGTGTGGGATACATACGCAAGTTTCCATTCAATAAATATTATAATGATTGGCGTAGAATTAGTAGCATATATTTATGAAATGAATATGCCAGAATCAAAACACAACACCATAACCGCATTACAATGATAAAATTCAGTTTTTCTTAACACAGAAAGCATAGATTCCAGCTACATCGATTTGACAAGAATACGAAACCAATGATTAATTCAGACTTTCTCTCATTCGTAAATAGGGTTTTTAGTTACAGAAAAATTGGAGTACACTCGGATTATAACACAGAATAAAGATCAGTCTGAACTGCTATAGATCAGGAATGAAATATCACAAGAGAAAACATAAGAGTTTTATTATCAACACTCGTATAGTCATGAAAAATATCTATGATTGCCAAATGAATTTAAATCAGGCTACAAGAGATGGAAATAAAATACCATACTTAAATTCTTTTCATTCCATAAATGTCGAGAAAACAATCCATTATAGGAAATAAATCTAACATATTCTTCCTTCGAGTAATTCTTAATATAAACTATAGTAAGAAATAGATTTGATCTTGAGTAATTATACAAAAGTTAAAAATGATCCTCTGAATTCAACTATGAGAAGGGATAACGTAGTTGAAAACTAACACACAACGAATCCATTTACATAAATGGTTCCATAACTAAATTCTTTCGTCTTCAACTGTCTAAGCCTATCCGAAAGAAATAAAATGGAACCCAAGTACCTATTGAAGGGGTGGGATCCTTGTACACATATCCTCACATAGTCGAAAACTTGCACAAGAATTGTGAAGAATACCCCTTAGATTTGAATAATAGGAAAAAGCAAGTAAAATAAACGAAAGAAAACAAGTAACCTTGGGAAAGGGAGTATGCCAAAGTGATACTTAACTTAAGTGGAGGGGATATGACACCCTTCACCATCGCCAGGAGCCGCGAAATTCTCCATATCTGGAAGAGGAGAGGAGCCCTAGTCTCCCTGATGGGTACCCCTGGCAAAACCAAAAGGGGCCCATCATTAGCGTAAGAATCAACGAATGACTGAAACATTATTGGAATAAAGAGCCATTATACGAGTACTGAGAACTGAACAGGGTGTGTAATAAAGTTAAAATACTAGCACTGTATTACAGTAATTTAAAGAAACAACATAACAGGACCAATGTTCTTTCTAACACTCTGCAAATAAATTAAAAGAAACACATAGTCAATATGATGTTGAAACCTCAAATGTGCATGCCTTCTAAGACGCTTAGAAGGAGAAAGGGTCCATGCAAAACCTAACCCGAACATCTTTAAACACAGTCTTATGAGTTGTCAAAGAGTATTGGGGAAACAAGGATCGGTGAACCCTCCTTTTCTTTTCACAGTACGGACAAAAATAACTACCAGAGAGGTTCCAGTTTTTATTAAAATAATTGGTTTGACACACAGACGAATGTAAGGCCCTAACATAGTCAAACATACGATTTCCTTTCAATGAAATATAATCCTGGACTGGTAACAAAGGAACGACGAATGCAGGTGGGGAGAAAGAAGGACCGATGGGCATGAAACAGGATAATATTGGAATAGAAGCCGAGAAAGACATAGAAAACCTATAGTAAACAAAAGTAATTATTTTCGTTAGGATAAACCCTTACTGGATGGGAAATATGAGAGACGTTCTAAGCTACCATGCCTGCATACAGTGAAGTTGAGAATTAGAAGTAAGATGCAGTAGTATAAACTCAGAGCATACTTTTCACCAAGAGCAAAATCAGTCATGGTAGTTAACCTAATACACAAACCTCGAGTCTATTGAATGTGATGGGAATGTCAAGGAGATGGACCATGTGACAATAGTGAGGTGGAGTTTCTAGGTTGGGTGAGGGTACAGGATGACTCCCGCTACCTCCACTACCATTAATGTCTAAAAAAAGATTTAAATTCAGTTGTCATTACATTTAAGCCACATTTAATATTTTTTAGAGGATAAGTTCACAAACCCTTTCGACTAGTTCAGTTAACACTGGTGTTTGGAGTCAGTTAAGTCGGGAAAGTATTCAATCAACTGGCACTTCAAGGTCTACTTCCATCTATTAGTTATCGGGTTTGAGTTTTCAATCAACAGTTTGAATTTTAGGTAACCCCTCCAATTCGGGGCACTTTTATCAATAGTAAAACCAATAGGTTTAACAATTAAATAATTATTTCGACCCCTTCCTTGTGTCTCCATAGTTTTCTAGGTTATGAAGTTTAGGATTGTATGCATTATGAATGTGGATGTTAATCAATGGGCTAGAAACCTAATTATTAGACCCATGTCTAATTCCCATTACCACAAAGTATTAACTTATAACCATTTACTAGAACAAGTATAATTTAAATGAGTATGGAAGAGTAACACTAGACTGTGGAAAGAGAAACTGAGGGCACAGGTTATCACGGTTTTAAATGTTAAGGTTTTAAATCTATCATATAGCCTTAGAG